>JAJGOT010000665.1:0-140000 GCA_022457155.1 Cladopsammia gracilis | reverse complement strand
TTTTTCACGTGCTCGTTGAATTCGATTGATTTGCCGGGAAGTCAGCATCAATTGATCTTCTCCAACCAAAGCTGTTTTCCCCAGTCTGATTTTGACCCCGCAGTTGTTTTTCACTGCAGATTGAATTTTTTTCTTTTGTCCATCCGAAAGTCTCAGTTTGAATGGAATTAGTTCTGACATTTTTTTATCAAATTATTCTTTATGCAGCTCGAATCATGAGGCGGTTGGATTCCTCATACAACTCTAAAGTTTCTTCATGCAAAATCAATGCATTCAGATTATAGTTGGCGTTTGCCGCACCATTCAATTCATATCGGAAAGTCAAGGCAACTGCGCCATTTTTCACATCTTCTTCCTGATTTCTCAAGTCGAAATAAAGCATTCCAAATGTTTTTTTGAAGCTATCTCGCGTAATCAATGGTCCTGTCAACACATCTCCATACGCTGAATTGAAACTCATCAAAGTTCGATAAAGTCTGCTTTCTTCATCAGAGGTCAGATCCAACTGGGGATAATAGATGGAATTGTTGATTTCCAATTGCGCACGCACAAACTCTCTTCCACCAGGAATATTGAATGTTTGGAATGCGAAAATATTTCCTTCTTGATTTCCATAGTTTGCAGTTGGCACAACCCATATGAAGACATGTCGTGGACGGCTAATTCCAGCACTTATTCTAAAATACCCATTTCTTGCTCGAGTTTGAAGCTCTTCCTGTTTTTCACGCAGATAGGTCCACTTTTTAGGTTTGAGATAATCATTTCGATACATCTCCAATCCTTTCCCATTGAAGATGATCTTTGGGCACCACAGTCTGAGTTTCGAAACAATTATTTTTGAATCAGGTGCAGCTGCTGTTTTGACAACTAAATTTGCATCACTTTCCAACTCAAGTTTTATCGTGGTTTTCATATTTGGTGCCAAACTGTCTTTGAAAGCAGCAAAATATGCATAAAGGTTCAAAGGAATTGACATTTTAATGGTTTGCGCGTTTCCTGCTGCAGTGTTCTCTGTCAACTTCTTTCTCGTTGCAAATCCTTCATTATAGGCTGCTTCGGCAGGTCTTAGTTCTGCTGTTCCCCTGTTTGTATCTGGATAGAAGAATTGATCTGGACCAACAGAATCAGCATAGGGTTTTGTATAGTTCAAAAGTGACAGGACATTTGCACTTTCATTTGCTTTCAAATTTGTATAAATGGAAGTTGCATTTGCTTCAACTGAAATTGATTTGATGAGGGCAAGACCATTTGAGGATGTTGCAAATAGATTGACATTCCCATCTCCATGACCAATTCCAACTGTGGAATCAGCTAGAGTTTTCAACGACCATTCCACCTCCAACCAAGCGTTATACCAATCAATAGGATCAGCTTCTGTTGTGTTATCAACCACAAATCGATAATTGTCCTTGGTTTGATGGGCATCGTTTGGAACGAGGGCATTCAACGGAGTTTGGAGATCGGAATAACTCAATTCATATCTCCGGACAAGTTTGGGATCTCTAAAGTTCGACATTTTTTCCCTGATTTTTTCTTTTTCACAGGAGTTCTTCATAGGCTTCAGTGATTGCCGAGAAATTCCTCTGACTCGCGGGAGATGCAGAGACTCGTTCACCACGCTTCTCCTTCGCTTTTCCTTCGCTTCGCTCAGTTTCGCTCAGTTTCTTCAACATCTTAGCAATCTCTTCACCTTTCCACTCAGGAGGTGGAGCGACCGAAGGGAGCACCGGAGGTGGTGGTTTGGGTTTGAATTTCGCTTGAATGTGTTCCCCAATCACCTCCCCCGTTTTCTCCCCAATCTTTTCCATTCCTTTTTCAGCTGCTTTGGTCGCCAACTTTTTTGCTGTTTCTCCAGTGACTTTTTCCGCCAGCTTTTTTGCAGTTTTCGCAGCGATTGACGAAAGCAAACCACCACCCCAAACGCTTTCACCTGTGTCAGGATTTCTTTCACGCCTTTCCATTTTCAGTCAACTTTCTTGATCACAACCATCACGGAAACATCTTGGTCGTTCAAATCAACTGGACGATTCAATTCATCCGTGAACCAAAAACGAACTTCGGAAATGTGGTTCTGATTCAATCTATGCCAAAAATAATCTGGTTTCGGACTGAGTTCAAAGGGTAGAGCTCGTGTTTTGGTGTTTGTGGGAAATGAAAACAAAACATTGCTTTCTTTTCCATTCAACAATGCAGAATCCACCAAAGAGCAGCGAATTTGCAAGTTATCAACGGAATTTGTGAGATTTGGGATGTGAACCCCGCTTGCACTGGCTGTCAAAATTCCTGCATCAAATCCCAACAAATTTCGAAAATTTCCCTCCCGGAAATCTATTTGAAAGTTTGCATCAAGTGTGATCAATGTTCGAAAGGTGGCAGGGTTGAAAAAAATCACAATTTTCCCTTCACCCAATTCCCTGCTCAACGCAGAGGACAGATCCTCATAGTCATAAACGCCGGGAGGGAAGGTCAGAGTTTCCCAACTTGTTCCATTGTCTTTGGAAATTTTCAATGTGTCGTTTCCATATGCAGGTCGGATATTGTACCAGCTAGCTGTCATGGAAAGATGTTGCAAAGCAATTGCGAAAGTTTGATTCTTTTCCAACTCCAACTCAGGTGAAAACTTCACTCGAAAATCATGCGTTTGATTGTGCATGTTTTCCTGTTTTGCATCCAGGGAATTGAAAGTCAAAGCCGTGAAATTCATTTTATGTATTTTTCATAAAATTTTCGATGCTGTTCCCGATCAATAGCACCAATCTTCAAAAATTCATCGTTGATCATTGACAGATCATTTTTGATGATTGCGGAGTTGTTTCCTGCGATTTGTGAACCCACCAAAACATGCAGTCTTTTCACCAAATCTTCTGGTTTGGAATAAAACATCACACTTGACCCCAAAACCTTGGATTTTCCGGAAGATGGATGTTTGGGAAGGTTTGCAAGCATGACCAAATCGTTGAAAATTCTTGCTGCTTTCATCGAAACTGATTTCTTGGGGTTGAAACGTTTCGTCAACAAGTCAATCAAAGAACGATCTGCATCTGCCTCCAACACAACTTTGCCATCCCGCATAGCTTTGACTTTCATTTCATTCATGAGAAGGGGAACATCAATCATGAGTTTACCAAATTGATCCCCTTGAATCTTGAAAGCATTGCGTTTGGGCTGACCAGTCCCAACTCGATATTTCTCACCGGTCAGGAGGGAGTTGAGTCGTTTCAGATAATCGGAAAGAATTTTTCCTTCATTCTCTAGATTTGTCAACTCAAGGAATTCTTCCTGTGAAATGGTGTTTTCTTTTCTTTTCTTGTTCAACGGTCCAAAAGCTTTTCCATATTTACCCTGTCGTTTGGAGCGATAATATTTCTTTTCATCTTCCAGTTGTGCTTGACTCTTCCCAATCAAATCTTTCACTGGTGTCAATCCATATTTAGCATGAACCGCCAGGTCACCATCAGTCAAACCCTTCAAGACATCATATTTGGGTGTGGTTGATGACTCGCTCATACTTCGAACATGTGGTCGTCTGGGTGTGGGGGTTCCTTCGCTTCGCTCAGTCGTTAAGGGAAGTTGCGGCAATTCCTGATTCAAAGTCACAATATCTTGAATGCCCTCAAGCATTTTATTCTGCCCTTCCTGCAACACCGAAATCAAACGATTCTGAGTTTCATCGGTCTTTTTCTGCTGTTCCAGAAGTGGTTCTCGAAGAGTTTTGAAAACTTCACTTCTTTCAACATCCTTGTCTTGTTCTCGATCTTTGAAGGTGTTTTTCAAATGAACCCGTGTTTTTCGAATTTCATAATTTCTCATTCGATCCTTCAAAACATTGTCAAAGCCGGATAGATCCATTTATCTTCGAAAAATAACTTATATTGGAAGATAAAAATGAAATTGAAGATATATGGAAACACTCCAGATTCTCACAACACCCAACTCTTTGATGAAGATTTCAGATTGATCATTGCCGGTCCGACAGGTTGTGGAAAAACCAACACTTTGATGAACATTCTTTGTCAACCACTCGCTTTCTTTGATCAGGTTTTCGTTTTCACCAGAACTCCGGAACAATCAAAGATAGAAGAGTTGCAAAATATCATGGACAAAATCAGCAAAAAAGCAAAATATTCTGTGTTGCAAGTTCTTTCCCCGGAAGAAATAGACATGGATCAATTCCCCCCAGATTCCAGGAAAATCGTGGTTTTCGATGACTTGCTTCATGAACCACCAAGAACTCAGGAAAAAATTGCGAAACATTTCACCCTTGGAAGGCATCAAAAAATCAGCCCGATTTATCTGTCGCAATCTTTCTTTGGAATTCCACCTGAAATCCGTTTGAATGCATCGCATATGATTCTTTATCCCCCATCAACCACAAAACACCTCAGGATGATTGGGAGAGAAACCATGGTTGATCCAGCAATGTTTTCGAGTTTGAAACCATTTGACTTTCTCTTCCTGAATCGAAACAAGAAATCTGTTGCAAAAAACTTTGATGAAATCATTGAAAATGGGAGTTTTCAATAATCACAAAAGATTCACTGACCATAGTCATCTTATCATGCAGGCTGTCGCAGCAAATTCAATCGCCAGTGGTGGAAGTGTGTCCGGTGACATTGATATGAACGCAAACAAAATCACAAATCTTTCTTCCCCAACGCAAAGTTCTGATGTGGCAACGAAGGGATTCGTGGATCAACAACTCCTCCGGAGCTCGCTTCGCTCGCTCTCAAAATCTGGGGGAGCCATGACAGGTGCAATCAACATGAGCAGTTTCAAAATTTCCAATCTGGCGGAACCTGCCAATGACAACGATGCTGCCACAAAAGCCTTTGTTGTCAAAAGCGGCTTGCTTTCCATCCTGTCTGCGGCGACTTCCACCTATGTGGATGCCTTCATCAACGAAAACGCAGAATGCTTCTATTCCGTGGACCGGTTGACAGATGTGAAACTGGAGGCTGGAACACGGAAAATCACGCAGTTGAAAGATCACACACTTTCCGGACTTGATGCAAGTCAAAATCAACTGACAAAGTGTCCACTGATTTCCACGCAGAAGAATGCAAAGAGGCATTTCATGATTTTCGATGGAGTTGACGATGCCCTGATTTCCGACATCAACCTGAATCCACAGGGGGGTGCAGCGGACATTGTGAATGTTTTCATCCTTTTCCGCCTGCATTCATTCAACGGAAACTATCACAACCTCCGGAATGGACTCTTTGGACACGACGATCAAGGCTGGGACAAATTCGTGTGTTTCACGGATGTTGGAAATCTGCTGATCTCTGGGATTGATGGAAAAGACAACGAGGAAGTGGTTTCCGCATCACTTGCCACACTCAACGCATGGAATTGCGTTTCCATCCACTGGGATGTGCCGGGGGGATCCATGGCATCTTCCTGCTGGGTGAATGGAAGCAAAGCAAAAAACTTCACAGCTGCCACTTCCCCTGGGGCAAGCACAATGGTTTTTGGTGACATCAACCCAATCAAGACGGTGCCACTTCACGGGGATGTGCAACTTTTCATTCTATATAAGGGCAATGTGTTGAGTGACAACGTGATTAAAGCTCACCACAAAATGATTTGCGAGAGATTTGGAGTGGATCATGGAGATATTGAGTTCACTTAAAATGGGAGTATATAATAATTTAGAATCTCATGCTTCAGGAAGTGGAAGACAAGTCAGAATCATTCAAACTGGTGGAATGAAACTCACAGCTTCCGGATTTGACGCGGTTGGGAAGAAAGTGGTGAATGTTGTGGAAGGAACTGACGCGTCAGATGCTGTTGTGAAATCCCAACTGGACACAAAGACAAACAAGGCGGATCAGATTGTTTTGACAGATCATTTGGACGCGGCATATCACTCAATCATCAACCTTCAAACTGGGGGAGACAATGACGCGCTGACACTTTTCACGGCAAAAGCAACTTTCCTGACAACTGATGGATATCATTTTGACGCAAAGAATCAGGATATTCGGAATCTTGTGACAGATGAAAACAATGATTCATCAGCGGTGAATATGATCACTTTGTAAAAATTTCATCCAAACGCTCCTGCTCCAACGCACGAAGTTGTGAAGGATTTGGATTTGAAACACCGTTTCAACGTGATCAATGCAAAACAAAATATGCGGAGCTTCTATGCCACGCATTATGACACACTCATGCCATTTGAGGATATTCGCGGAACTTTCCTGCCCAGGAATGAAATTTTCCCCATGGAAGTTGACTTGGACATGGGCCATCACAATATTTTCAACTTGAATGAGCCAGTCTTTGATGCTCAAGCTGCAACAAAAGCATACGTGGATCAAAGGGATGCTGGAAACCTGCCGTTGACAGGCGGGAAAATGATTGGAAATTTGAATATGAGTCAGAATAAGATCTTGAATCTGGCACCTCCCACAGGGAACAAAGATGCTGCAACGAAAGCTTATGCTGACTCAAAGGCTTTTGATGGAGATATGAAGAATTTGACAATCACAAATCTCGCACCGCCGGTGGGGAAGAAAGATGCTGCCACAAAAAATTATGTCGATGAAAAAGTGCACCAATCTGCCATCACGTCCCCAGGGGCTGTCAATGTGTTTCACTATCTCATGGAAGATGTGGATGATTCAAGTTCGGAGTCGAATATTGAAGTTGATGGCTTGGTTGATTTCGTTGGAAGTCGTCATGAATTCAACAAAAAAGCATATGCTTTCAAACTGACTAAGGCGAACGACTCATTCATTGGAAGGCTGGGATTTAATTTCTATCAACTTCCGGAGGGAGAATACACAGTTTGCCTGGAATTTTTCCCACCAAAAACAGCTGGAGCGACAGTGACCTGCGTTTCCTCAGCATTGAATGTAACGCAACAGGCTTCCAAGACCTTCGCAGGAGATCCTCCAGTTGCTGACATGATCAGGGCAATTGTGCACGTGCACAAGTGGCATATTTCACCTCCAGAATATCTGATGGTTGACATGCATTGGCCGGGAACAAATTCCGAGCCAGCAAAACAAAATGGGCATCTGATAGTCTATGGCGTTGCAGGAAGTGTTCCTGATGTGCCAGCGAATGTTTTCGATTCCCCGTTTTCATTTGAAAATAATCGAATGGTCATGCAAACAAACCTTGACATGAATGGTCATAATCTAAGTGGTGGGAAAATTGTTGAAACAGGTGTCTTCCGGTTTTCTGATGATAGTGCCAACTTTCTGTTTTTTGGGCAGACTTCAAAATCGCTTTTCTTTCCCCTTCCCACAAAATTGATTGCCGCTGGGATTCGCTTTCAAGATGCCAGTCGAACCCCAAAGTTGGATCTTTCAATGCAAACGACAGTGAAAGGTCAGAAACGAGTTGTGACATGGGCTGGTGAAGCTGGACGAATGACGTTCAAATATGATCTTGGAGATGGAGAAGTGCTTGAGGAAATGAGGAACGCGTCTTTCTTTCCTCAAAGAGGCCTGAAGATTGATCCAAATGCCGCTGTTTATCTTTGTTTGGTATTTGAAATAGCCTAAAAATAACTTTCATCATCTGTGTCATCTTCCACTTCCTCTTCAAACGCACTGGGTGGTTCAACGATATTGAAAAACAACGCTTCATCCGCAACGCAGGTGATCGCATTTTTCCCAACTCCATTCATATTTCGATTTCCAAGGAAGATCTGCTTCAAAGTCACCACGACTTTTCCCTGATATTGTTCACCGACACAGGGATTGAATTTGGATTTGAAATTGCCTCGCTTCTTCCAGAATCTCGTTTGAAATTCTCGACCGCGAGTTGGAACTTTAGCCCAGAAAAAACCATTCAGGCAAACTTCATTCTCCCTGAGGAAATTGAAATCACTTGCTTGGAAATTCACGAAATTTGGGAACCTGTCACCAAGATTGGGTTTGTCGTCGATTGCAAGATTCAGAATATGCGTTTCAACTTTCCGAAGTCTTGTAAAGTCATCAGGCTGGAGGAGACATTTCATGCTGAAAGTTTTCCAGAGATTGTTTTCAACGATTTGCATTTGCGAAGGAATAATTAATTTCAATGGGCTGCCACCCATCAGGATTGGAATGATCACACCGAATTTACATTTCTTTGGTTCGCCGAGTTGGATTTTCTCGAAATCGCAATCTTTCAAATTCATTTTATTTTGTGAACTTTTTTGAAAAAAGTTCCCAAAATAAAATGTGTTTGACAGAGATTTTTTTTCAACCTGAAGATGCTGACTCAGTTTCTCCAATCATGCAAGAAGTGTCAATAGAAGAAGAAAATCAAAACGATTTGAATTTGCACGGCCAAATGATGGAAGAAATCTTGCTGGAAATGCATGCCATGACGCTTCACGATGTTGAAGCGGTTCCGGAAGAAATTCTGATTTCCCAGTGGGAGGAATTGGAAACTTTGGGAATTAAAGATCCGCAGAGAATGGTTTTGGTTCGCCAATGGGCTGAAATTTGGCCAAGGGAGTTGCGGGAACAAGATGCATTTCTTTTCCCAGATGGTTTGGAAACTCAAGTTTGCGGTGGGGATAGAGAGGTGGAATTGGAGATTGTGAACGTTTGATTCAATGCAAAATGCATGGAATCAAGTCAAAAGAATTTCAGTCAATGGCACTGTTCCAGGCTCCTGAGATTGCCGGATTCCTTTTTTATTTCTCAGGAAAGCACCATTCACCTTTGTTTTTCGTTCAATCTTTGCAAGTTGTCTCCATTGTCTCAAATTGTCAAGGCATTTATCCATTTCTTCCGATTTCCAATTCACTTCATGCGATTTTTCAAACGCATCCAGGAAATGTGTTTCCCGCTTCAAAAGTCGATTGCAGAACATTGTTCGGGACAGACCAAACTCTGTCTCAATTTCCTCCAATGTGGAAAATTCTTTCCCATCTATCCTGACAAATGGTTCTTTTTCTTTCCTGATCACAAATCGTTTCCCATCCGATCTTCTTCGATAATTTGGATTGTCTCGTTTGAGAATTGTGAAAATATGATGCCTGAGAATTCCAGTTTTCGCAGATGCTTCCTGAAAATTCAGGAAAACTTGTTTTTCGCCACCATCCTCCTGAATTGAAAACTTCATTTTTTAGAACAAAACTTTTAGATAAAAAAATGAATCGCGCGACTTTGAGAAGAATGAAAGGTTTTGCCCGAAAGATGGGAATGGAGGGATTTGAAGAAATCAGAGACAAACATGAAATGTGGGATTGGTTGGATTCGGAAATCAGGAGGGAAATTTCCCCACCACCTGTGGAGCGAGCGGAGGGAGTGAAAATTCATCCCCTGACGAAACGTTGGAAAGAAAGAAATTTGGAGAAGTTGATTGCAAACACAAAAAGTGAAGATGGAAAACGAAAATTCCGGCAAGAATTGGCGAATTTGAGAGGATTACAGCTTGATCCGTTGTTTGAAGTGAAAGCCAGTGCTTTGAAAGAATTTGCGACTGATTTGACGATTGACGCAAATGGATTCATTGGAACCCCTCAAGATTTCTTCCAGATTGTGAAACCAGATGTTTTGCGAGTTTTCCGGGAAAATCCAAGAAACAAAGTCAAGATAATTTTGAAATGCCAGATGATGAAAGAAAACATGGCAACTGGTGAAACAGAATTTGCTTCTCCATCTTTTCACTCCGAAGTTGCAACACTTCTGGAAGGAAGCAATCTGAAAGAATTGTTTGCCACCATGTCAGGGAAAGTTCTTGAAAATTTCGCAAACTTCCTGCGAACAGGAAGTAACTGGCAGTTTCTGAATGTGGAAGAATTTGTGACTTCCATGACGCGTTTCCGACCATTGAGAGGATCCAGTTTCATTCCAACACCCCCAGCTTTGAGAAGAATTGGAGCAGTTGTGAATTTGAAGAATTCTGATGAAATGTGTTTCAAATATGCTGTGACTCGTGCTAGAAATCCAGTTGAAAAGAATGCTGAAAGAATCACAGAAATTTTGAAAAAGCAAACTGAATCTTTTGACTGGGAAGGAATTTCCTTCCCAACTGCGTTGACTGACATTGACAAATTTGAAAGAAGAAATGGATTTGGAACCCATGTGTTTTGCTGGCGCAACACCACTCAGCCGTTGAGAATTTCCAAGTTGTCTGATAGTGTTGATTTGATGTTGTTGAGGAAGATTGTTGATGGACAGGTGAAATCCCACTTTTGCTGGATCAGAAATCTGAATCGTTTGCTGCGTGCACAAGTTTCCAAACACAAAGGGGAAATGCATTTCTGCCGGAGATGCCTGAATCATTTCGGAAGTTTGGAGAAGTTGAAGAATCATCTGGAAAGTTGTTCCCAGTTTGAAACTGTCAGGATTGACATGCCAAAGAAGGGAGAAGTTGTGAAATTCAGAAATTTTCAGAGAAAGCAAAAACTGCCTGTGGTGTTGGTGGGTGATTTTGAATCTCGTTTGGTGCCGATTGACTCAGTCAGACCATCTGATAAAGAAAGTTTCACTGAAAAATTCCAGAAACATGAAGCAGTTTCCTTTGCGTTTCATTGCAAATCCTCAGTTGTGACGAGAGATCCATGTCTTTTTCGCGCTGACTCAGATGAAGTGGATGTGGGAAAGAAGTTTGTGGAAGAATTGGTGAGTTGTGTGAAAGACATTCAGAAAGAAATTGAAAAGCCAAAGAAGATGAAATTTGACACAGAAGATCGGGAAAAGTTTGAATCCGCAGAAGTGTGTTGGTTTTGTGAAAAGAAATTTGGTGAAAAAGATCGGAAAGTCAGAGATCACTGCCACTTCACAGGGAAATTCAGAGGAGCAGCGCATGACAACTGCAATTTGATGTCTCGAAAACCCACATTCACCCCAGTGTTTTTTCACAACTTGAAAGGATATGATGCGCATTTGATTGTGAAAGCTTTGGGAGACATTCCAGGAGATTTGAAATGTTTGCCAAACAATGAAGAGAAATTCATTTCTTTCTCGAAGATGATTGAAATTGGCAGATGGAGAGATGAAAAAGGAAAACTCCACCGGAAATGGCATGAAATCCGATTTGTCGATTCAATGGCATTCATGAATTCTTCCCTGGGAAATCTGGCGAAAAACCTGTGTGATGAAGATTTGATTGAAACAAAATCCGTTTTCGGAGGAGATTGGGAATTGGCAAGGCAAAAAGGAATCTTCCCCTATGAATGGTTGACAAGTGTGGAGAAATTTGGGGAAAGTTTGCCTGAGAAAGATGCCTTCTTTTCCCAACTGACTGGAGAAGGTGTGAGTGATGAGGACTTGCAACATGCAAGGGAAGTTTGGGAGAAGAGAAAGATGCAAAATATGGGGGATTTTCACGATTTCTATTTGATGTCTGATGTGACTTTGCTGGCTGATGTGATTGAAGAATTCAGAAAAGTTTGTTTGGCACACTATGACATTGACCCTGCCTGGTATTTCACAACACCCGGACTTGCTTTGGATGCTGCCTTGAAAACCAGCGGAGTTGAACTGGAATTGTTGACTGACCCAGAAATGCTGCTGATGTTTGAAAAAGCAATTCGTGGTGGAGTTTCTGTGATTTCCCACAGGAGAGCAAGAGGAAACAATCAATATATGGAAGAATTTGATTGTGAGAAACCTGTGAAATTCGTGCCTTATTGGGATGCAAACGGTCTTTATGCATGGGCCATGTCGCATCCTTTGCCAGTTGGTGGATTTGAATGGATGAATGAAGAAGAATTTCGGAATTGGCAAGAATTTCCCTGCTTGTTGGAAGTGGATGTGGAAATTCCAGAAGAACTGCATGACAAATTCAATGATTTTCCACCTTTGCCAGAGAGAGTGGAAGTTGGGGGCGTTGTGAAGCTGATTCCGAATTTGTGGGACAAAAAGAAGATTGCAGTGCATTGGAAAGCTTTAAAACAAGCCTTGGATTTGGGATGTGTGTTGAAGAAAGTCTGGAGAGGTGTGAAATTTGATGAAAAACCCTGGCTGAAGACATTCATCGACAAAAATGTGAAGCTTCGCCAAGAATCACGAAATGCCTTTGAGAAGGACTTTTTCAAGCTGATGAACAACGCTGTGTTTGGGAAGACAATGGAAAATATCAGGAAACGTGTGGACATTCAGCTGGTGAATTCTGAAGCAAAACTTATGAAATTGTCTGCCAGACCCAACTTTTCCCACCGGACCATTCTGGGAGAGAATTTGGTTGCTGTTCACATGAAGCGGACAAAGATGAAGTTTGACAAACCAATCTATGTTGGCCAAGCGATTCTGGATATTTCAAAGACTTGCATGTTTGAGTTTCACTATGAGTTTGTGAAGAAAAAGTGGCCAAAAGCGAAGTTGTTTCACTGACACAGATTCCCTCCTGTATGAAATTGAAACAGATGACTTGTTTGATGACATTGCAGGAGATGTGGAAACCCGATTTGACACCAGTGAATTTGCAGCGGATCATCCCAGGGTGAAAGATGGAACGATTTCCAGGATGAACAAGAAAGTTCTGGGATTGATGAAAGATGAAACATGCGGGAAACAGATCAAGGAATTTGTGGGATTGAGATCAAAATGTTATTCCCTGAAAGTAGAAGGTGGGAAAGAAAACAAGAAATGCAAAGGAGTGAAGAAAGGAGTTGTGAAGAAAAACATCAATCATGAGGATTATGTGAATGTGTTGGAAAGTGGGGAAAGTCAAATGCGTGAAATGTGTGTCATCAGGAGTGAAAAACATCAAATGTCGACAGTGAGAATCAATAAAAAAGCGTTGAGTGCAGATGATGACAAACGAATTGTGTTGGAAGATGGGGTGAGCACTTTGGCGTGGGGGCATTGGAGGAGTGGTGGGTTGATGCCTGAGGTGAAAAAGAAAGTTGTGAAAGATGTGATGAATGTGATGGAAGTTGAAGAAGTTGTTGAGGATAGGATGTGTGAAAAGGATGTGGGGAAAGAAAATATGAAATCAGTGGAAGATGTGAAAGCTGAAAAGTTTGAGAAGAAGAAAGCACAGGTTGAAAGGTATTTGAAGAAGATGCAGAAAGCTGGGGAAGATGTGACACTGTTCCAACTGACTAATAAATTCAGGGTGAAAGAAGATGTTTTGTTTGAGCAGATGAATTGCAAACAATTGCCTGGACATCGAGTTGGACTGAAAAACTAGTGCTTCTTCCAGCAAGTCATGAAATTCAATTCAAGTTGAATTGAATTCCTGCTGATTTGAACTGATGAGGGTTTGGGAGGTTTGTGCTTGTTAGCAGAAGTTGTGGTGGGTCAGTAGAAGACTCAAAAAATTGAGTTTGCGCTGAAAAGTTGAGTTTGTGCTGATTGTGCTTGCTAGTAGAAGTTTGTGCTGAGGCAGTAGAAGAAATGGGGTGAAATGGGGAAAAAGTTTGTGCTGAAAAGTTGGTTTTGTGCGAACATCGGGATTTTTTGAGCGTATTTATGCTGTGGGAATTGAGTGGGTGAGTTGGAATCCCCAAATATTAACTACTGACGTCAAACATACCTTCAAAATGTCTACAAACTTTCCTAGCCCTTGCTGAACCAGCCATTCTCCAACAATATATGACTCCTCGTTCTTGCCAATAAAGTCCTTGAAGGATGCCATGTTTGAAGAGTTGTCAAATTGCGAGGCCGAAGCCACGTGGCTGTCAAATTCCCCGGGATTAATGACGGGTGTGCTAATACCCGCCCTCCGGGCCAAGCTAGATTTACTCATGCCCCGCCCCCAACATAGCAACACGTGTAAATGGCCCGGGGGGATGGGCACTGCTAGAATTGACTCATCCATAAAGAGTAAAGCGGGCCATTCTTTTTTTATATTCTAATTCGCTGCCCCGCTCAACCGAATATAAAACATTTATCATGTGATAGGCAACCACTATTGGGGTGTGTCAACACGAGCCGTATGCGACCCTCTTTATTATGTCTTTACAATCAAAACTACAAGATAATAAATTTTACAAACAATTCGAAAAATACCGAAAACTCAACATACAACTAGATAGTAACTACCGATGTAGTATAAAGCTAAACAAAAAATCTGAACATATGCATGTATAATACTAATACTATAAATATATCAATTCTTATAGTGGCTTGCAAATACAATAAACCTTACTCATTGGGTATTTAATTTAGAGGGTGAATGGACGATCGTAAGACTCGAATGAATATGAATGAAAACACCGCGATATATATACCAACGCCCCACTAATGAAGCATTGTGTAAACATGGCACATAACACCCCAGAGACGGGGTTACGTAACCCATGATAAATACATTTATATTCTAATTCGCTGCCCCGCTCAACCGAATATAAAACATTTATCATGTAATAGGCAACCACTATTGGGGTGTGTCAACACGAGCCGTATGCGAACTAAAAGAACGGGAAAAAATTAAATACCCAATGACAAAGAAACCGACAACAGCGCTTGAACATTGTCCTTGATGTAGCCATCCTTGGCTCTATCCGATTTCCATCGTCCATGCCTTTTAAACAATCTATCGGTGACTTGGGCATTAGCTGCAGCAGAGGCGCCTCCAGCTCTAAGGCTATGAATACCGTAATTATGTTTGGGAAGGCCAATGGCATCAAAAGCGCCCAGCACTATCTCGCGCGCTCTAGAGTAGGACAATGGATCAGAACCGCGGAATTTGTAAGATCTGTTACTACTGCAAAAAGTGAGGGAACGAAAAATAAAATTTTCACCATCTACTGGAAAAGAAGCGGCTGCAAAATATCGTAAAGCTAACAGAACAGGACAAGTAGACTTGAAAGTTTTAGCAATAAGAACCCAAGCCCCGTCTCTATAGATGTCCGTCTTTCTACGTTGAACGAAAATTCTCATAAAAGAATCCTCAAATTGAAAATCACACCTGCGTAATTGCACTAACTCGTTAAAGCGAAAAAATCCTGCATAACCTAAAACACACAACATGAGAACTCGTAAATCAGCTAAACTAGCAGAGGTGGAACCATAATGAGCAACTAAGCGTTGAATAATGACCGGAGTCACCGGTTCTTTCTTTTTAACCGGAACACTAAGAAGCCTTCTTGCAGATTCTATTAATGGCAACACGAATGGCGAATTACATGGGTCAGGCTGACCCGCTAAATCATGAACCCATTTAAGGCCATAATGAACTTCATCAATAATGCTACAAGAAACAGATTCCTGAATTAAACTAAGAAAAAACAAAGAAACATACACACTAGACGAGGGAAATATTACAATTTCTTTGAACTGCGAAGCCCACTTTCTCCACGCGTTGAAGCCTCTCTCGTATTTCTTCGTGGTGGTGGCAGCTTTACTTTGAAGAAGAACTGCGGGGAGATCTTGAAGCAATGCCTTGAGGCGACCGTCTTCAATATGTTGAAAATTAGGATGCAAGGCGCTTTCGACAACATCTATGAGAATGAAAACAAAAATACACTGGAAACAAAACAAATCAGGAAAAACATGTCGACTAAATTCGACTCTAGCTGCACTCAGTGTGCGAAATTCCACCACGCCACTCGGCGTATTCCAACTGTGGAAGAAAAACAAGCCACTCGGCAAACTAGTTTCATTCGAAACATTATGAACAAACTGACAACACCACTAGAACTCGTAAGCCGAAACACAAATCGGTGAATCGCAACCGGGATAAAAAGCCACTCGGCATAAAGGCGCTAAGTGCTACGACCCCTACTAGCATCAATTCTGACAGCCAGTTCTGCACTATTAAAGTTGTCGGAGCCAAGGAGTGACTCCTTGTAACATCCAAGGGCAAATATCCCTGAGGGGTCTGGGAAGTAAATGGACTCAACGACGTATGGTTGATATTCAACCGCACTAGTAAATAGAAAAGGCCAAAACGCATTTGACGGCCAATAAGGCACGACTAAAGTACCCACAGCACTGCATAAAAGGAGGTGCTGGATCACTCTTATAATGCAATGTACTGGCGGAACCAGCCAATTATTCTGTCCTATCCATGGGACTGAAAATGCATCAACAGCTTCGGAGCCCGGTACACGAAACCTAGAATTAAATCTGGGAAGATGGGCATTAGATGCACTTGCAAACCTGTCGACGGTATGAGGGCCCCAAATTAGATCTAAGTGCGCAAAAAAAAAACCCGGGGTAGTGTACCAGTCATCGAAATCCACAATATTGCTGATTGCATCAGCACAAACGTTAAGCTCCCTGGGAACCCATAGAGGAACAAATGTAACATAAATTCGACAAAAATCGAAAATATCAAGTGCAATATCCTGCAATTCTGCGTTAGGACTCCCTATATCTACAATACGGACAGCCCCCTGGTTGTCAGAATGCCAATTAACTGACTTACCCTGAACTAAGGCTTTAAATGACATTAAAGCAAAATGGACAGCCTTAAGTTCTCTCCACGTAGAGCTCTTTGCCGCCTCACATGGGCTCCACATGCGATGGCAAACTTCATTAGTGCCAACAAGATAAGCACCACAGGCTACATTACTGGCATCTGAAGAATTGAGGCTAACAATATGGTTTTTCCAAAAAAATATATTTCTGAAAGGCAGTCATTATGAAGCCCGATATTAAAATGGGAATCCCATGAAGATCTGGAATCTATGGCCTTGTAAAGAAAACGGGTCTTAAGACGAGTCAAATTACCCAAGACCGGTGACATGGACATAACGTGACCTGCGATAGAGGCACAATCCCGAGCAGTAACATACGGAGCGGATTGAAGAAATTTATCTATAAGAGCGATGAAATTAGACACACGCCTGTCGGTAATAGAAATTGAACCGGAAAGAAGATTCCAGTTCAAACCCAACCAAACGAGTGACTGGGTAGGTTCCCATAGCGATTTGGTCGAATTAGCCACAAGCCCTGCATAACTCAAGGATGTTTGCACAAATAACGAATGCCCCTTGGCAATTTGGAATGATTCCCCCTTGCCACACCCGTCATCGAGAAACACAACTATTTGAACACCATTAAATCTCCAAAACTTAACAAGCGGTCTGAGGCACTTGGTAAAAAAGTATGGTGCTAAACTAAGACCAAAAGGAAGAACTGTGAAACAAAAATATTTGACAGTACCGGAATAAACCCAAGAAAACCCCAAAAATGTCTGATGATCAGGGAAAATATCGAAATGGTGATAACCAGATTTAAGATCAAAACTAAAAAGGAAATCACCCGTGTTAACATATGATAACAAAACTCTCCAATCTTCACACTTAAACTTCTGCTTCCAAATAGACTGATTGACATGACGCAAGTCAAGAATAAGTCTTTTCTTCCCTAACGATTGTATGGACACAAAAATTGATTAACAACATGTGGGACAAAAGGCACCTCAACAACTGCGTGATTGCTGACTAACTCAGAAATGGCTGACTCGACAAAAGATGCATGATCCAAAGCTGACCTATTGTTAGAAAAAATCGCCTTACAAGGTGTACTAATGAATGGAATCCGATAACCGAATTTGATCGTATTCGTAACAAAGTTATTGGCACCAATAGTATACCAATAATCAAGTTTAGCCCTAGGTCTACCCTTAAGTACAGGCAATGCAGAATTCTGTTCGTATTCAAATAGATTGCGATCATAATCGAAATCGACTAACAAATTAGAGTCTCTTTCTCTAAAAAATGTGGAATTGGAAAGATTAGACATATCTAAACAGTATAATAAATAAACTAAATACTTAACTTGTACAACAAGCTCGTATGTAGGCTCCTATTTACCTCCAATAGCTGAAGGAAAACCAGAAACGGACTGACCAGAACTTAAGGACCTGAGTTGTGGATTGCCCTGGCACTCGGACCTCCAATGACCTTGTAGACCACATGCGAAACAAATGTCGCCAGGCTTCGCTTTGCTGGTGGGTCTGAAGGAACGAGAATTAGGCCTGAAGTTTGGTTGATGTTGGCCAACAAACGAAGTGGTGGTGGCAGAAGGTTGAGAAGGGAAATGGCTTTGCCTGACGGTAGGCTTCACTTTAGATTGCTGACGCCCTTTACGTTTACGAAGGGCTCTTTGCTCTGCACGTCGAATGCGCTTCTCGCCCTCGGACCCGCTTGCCAATTCGTCGGATAAATATTCGTTGACTAAATCCCACCCAGCGACGGACTTATCTGCCAATCTGATAAGCTTGTTGCGTTTCCTAATGTCAGAGTCTATTTCTTCCAGACAACTTTTAACGACTTCAAATTTTCTTTTGCCAAGAGCTGTAGAAGCCGAGCTAACCTTCTCCGCAAGACCCGAATTGAATAAGAACTGCTTTTTGTTTCCTTCAAATTTTAAGGTGACTTTAGATTCCTCTTTTAGCTTTTTGGCGATAGCATCAGTATTACTGAAGGAATCCTCTTGAATGTCACGTTTCAAAACGTTTAACTTCTTATCGAAGTAATCCTTGAATAAAGCGAACGTCGATGCTATATCGGTAGATTCGGGTGGCTGTTCCTGTCCTGCGTTCGTTTCAGCCGCGTGGGTTTCAGTATCCGACATAATTTAGAGGGTGAATGGACAGTCGTAAGACTCGAATGAATATGAATGAAAACACCGCGATATATATACCAACGCCCCACTAATGAAGCATTGTGTAAACATGGCACATAACACCCCAGAGACGGGGTTACGTAACCCATGATAAATACATTTATCCACACCCCCTATGGATTGAGGTTGGTCAAAATTGTCCCCCCCCCCACCAAGACTGAAAAAAGATCAAAGTGCCAACATGTTTTCCCCCCTCAGAAATAACTCATTTTTTCTTTCCCCCCTCAGAAAGCCACCCCATGTGTTTTACACCGATGTTTTACACCGATTTCTGTAACAAAAAAATTTCAGGTGTTTGAGGGGGTGGTAACAGAAATTGTAACAGAAATCGGTGTAAAACATGTCCTTTTATCAAAGAAGGAACCACGTTTTACACCTTCTTCTCTACAGGTGATAAACGACAAATACGACATCGCATCTGCTGCACATCCACGAACGTCATCTACATGATCCAGTGCGCCAAATGCCATACACAATGCATTAGGGAGCTTACGAATCGACGGCTTTCGCACGACGACGCCGTTGGATTGCGTGACATGCCTACTGTGCATGATTTTGTGGGAAGTTGCCGGCGTCGAGCCAAAGTCGACGACGTTGTTTTGAGTAAATTGACGGCGTCGCCAAAACAGCAGAACGTGAGGTCAGTTTTCGAAGTTTTCTCTCGTTAATTCAGGAGATTCTGTCAGATAATTCAAGAATCACATCAGGGAGATGTTCTTGACATAAATGTTTCGGACTTTTTGTATGTTTTCATTCAAGTAACGCCCCAAAATATCAAGTAGAAAAATGGCAAGTGAAACAAGTGAAACGCCAAGTGACACGAAAAGGTCAGGATGAGATTGCTGAATGAAAACTCGTTTATGTTAATCACACCTTATTGAAGGATAAGACATTTGCTTTAGTTTAACGAATTTTGAAAGAAATTAAAAGGGGTGTATATTTTATAGTCGGGTCTATAGTTAAAAATTAATAGGAAAATATTTTACTGGAAGCCGGGACTGGAAGCAATACACGCTGCTAGATTTCAAAAAGTTAAGCTTGTAATTCGATGACGTTTTTTATTCTTCAGTGTCCTGAATCGTCTTTTAGCCAGCCTGAAGTTGTAGAAACACAAATTTGTCTCGGCTTTTCTGCTATGCGAGCGAGCAGATTGATTTATAGGGACATCTTACATAGGCTTGTAAATGCGTAAATGTCGGGCAATTTTCGTTTTCTAAGCTTTGTCTATTTTTGGTCGCTTCGGCTGTTAGGATAAGTCTGCCGTAGATATTTCGCATTTTAAACAATTCACTTGTCCAGCTGTCCAAGAGATCCAACACCGCCCGACGATTTGTGCGCGCCCACCAACGTCGTCGTCTTCATTAGGAATCGTAAATTCAAATTTCTGCAGGACGGCGACGCGGTACTATGACGTGACCCACCGGCGTCGTCGTGCAAAAGTCGTCGATTCGTAAGATCCCTATTGGTGAGACAAAACGACACGTCAGCGATCGATTTGGAGAACACAGACGTGCAGTTGACAGAGAAGGCCTTGAAGAAAGAACATCAGGATCAACCGACTGCCGTGTCAGAGCACTTTGCTCTCACCGGACACTCCATTACCGAACTCCAAATCATCCCATTAGAACTCATTAATTCTATAGAGACATGATCCGTAAAGCGCGAGAATCATATTTTATCACTATAGCCAATACACTTGAACCTAATGGTATGAACAGACGCGACGAAATTTAATATTCCACATATTTATTGTTATAATCATTACTAGCCGTTTCTAGTTTTCAACCGTTTATTAGCCTATCATGCATCAGCATTTTATCTTAGCCCTTTTTATCTCGTTAATGCGCGCATGCGCAAACGAGATATAGGTATGAGTATATAGATGTAGTAAAAAAAGGATGAAAAGTTGTTAACTTTTGTCCGGGGGTTAGTTCTTTATGCAAGCTATAAAAGGGCATTAAGGATATGGTTGGTAATACCGGCTAGGATTTCAAGAAGGGCGTCGCATACCGCCACTAAATTTTTTGGGGAGTACCGCCGGACCTATTGTTAATTTCCCTAGGGAATTCGCATAAAGTTTCGATATCTAACGTTATCAATCTTTCAAATTTGTTTTTAAGTGGATGTGTCCGAGACGGCTTAATTGATCTTCAAAGGTTCAAGAAATTTGGCAAACGCAAGTAGTTAAGAAATGCCGGTTCTGGCTCACAACACAAATACGCCCAAAAAATTACCCACAAATCCAGCACATTCTAACTACCCTCAATCAATGCACAAATCCAACACATTCTAACTACCCTCAATCAATGCACTAATTCAACATATTCTAACTACCTTCAATCAATGTTCAAATTCAACACATTCTAACTACCCTCAACCCATACATAATCATTTCCCCACAAATTCAACACATTCTAACTACCCTCAACCCATGTATATTATCCACCAGCAGAAATACGCCCACAACAGCATCACAAGGTTGCATATCTAGTACAACCTTTCACATAAACTTTCACATTCATCTCATTTAACAGAACATCTCTCTTCATGTGAAACTTTCTTTCCAGAGTTCCTAACTCAACATGTTCTCCCAATCCTTCTTTACGTTTTAAGAAGTTGTAAACCTTTTTTCGTTTCTTCTCAAGCATCTCTGCTTTTATCTCTTCCTTACTTCTTTGGTTCATTTTTTGAATCACTTCTTTATTTTCTTCACTCACTTTTTCCTCTTCTGCTTCACTCACTTCATTCATATCGATTCGCTACGTTTCTCCAATTCTCCAATGCCCCCAAGCCCATGTGCTAATTCCATCTCTCACAAATCGTTTGTCATCATCAGCACTTAAAGCCGTCTTGTTAATTCTCTGGGTGAAGATCTGGTGTTTATCACTCCTGATGCAATTCATAACCCTCATCTGTGGGTTCTTCGTTTCCAAGCAGTCAACATAGTCGTCATGAGTGATTCCTTTCTTCACAACACGTTTCTTTACACCTTTACATTTCTTTGTCCCACCCCCACCATACACTTTGAAGGAATAAAACTTTGCTCTCAGTCCCACAAATTCCTCAATTGTTCCACCACAAGCTTCATCTTTCATCAAACCCAATACTTTCTTGTTCATTCTTTTTATCGTTCCATTAACCACTTTGGGATGTGTTTCAGCAAACTCTGACGTGTCAAAGTGCTTTGGCACATCTTCAGCAATATCCACAAACAAATCATCAGTCTCTATCTCATATAACAATGAATCTGTATCAGTGAAACACAACTGAGCCTTTTCTCATTTTTTCTTTACATATCCATAATGGAAGTCATACATCAAACTTTTCGAGACATCCAATATCGTCTGCCCTACATTTACTGGCTTGTCGAATGTCATCTTAGTCCGTTTCATATGAACTCCCACAAGATTGTCATCAAAGATGGTGAAATGTTCAAAGTTTGGTTTGGCGACTAACTTGCAGAATTTCTTTCCCTGGCACACTAACTGCACGTCTTTCCTTTTCCTGATGTTCTCCATCGTTTTCCCAAAGACTGCATTGTTCATCAATTTGAAGAAATCCTTCTCAAATGCATTCTTGGACTGTTGACGTAGGATGACATTCTTGTCAATGAATGATTTCAACCAGCAGTCTTCCCGGAACTTAACTCCTCTTCTCACTTTCTTCAATTCATATCCCAACTCCAAAGCTTGCTTCAGGAGTCGTCGATGCACAACCATTTTTTTCTTGTTCCTCAAGTTGGGAATTAATTTCTCCACCTTTCCCATCATCAGTCGTTCCGGAAGCGGTGGAAAGTCATTGAAATGGTCATGCAGCTCTTTGGGAATGTCCACATCCACTTCCAGAACGCAACTTTCATCGCTCCATCTTTCAAATTCATCTTCACTCATCCATTGGAAGTTCCCAACAGGCAATGGATTTGACATGGCCCATGCATACAACCCATTTGCATCCCAATAAGCTAGATACTTTGACGGCTGACTTTCATCAAAGTCATCACCCATGAACTTGTTGTTTGCTTTTGCTCTCCTTTGGAAGATAGTTGAAACACCTTCTCGAATTCCTCTCTCGAAAAACAAAAGCATATCTGAGTCTGTCAACAGCTCCAATTCCACTCCACTTTCTTTTAAAGCAGCATCCCATGCTAAGCCGGGAGAAGTGAAAAACCAAGCTGGATCTAAGTTATAATGAGTCCGGCAATCTTTCCTGAATTCCTGAAACACATCCGCTAACAGAGTGACATCCGCCATTAAATAGGCATCATGGAAATTTCCCATGTTCTTCATCTTCATTTCATTCCAAACTTTCTTTGCATGTTTTAAGTACTCATCACTCACTCCTTCATCATTCAAAGTCGAATAGAAGGTTTCTTTTTCAGGCAGTTCTTTCGCGTTGAATTTCTCCACTGAATCCAACCACTCATAGGGGAAGATTCCTTTCCGTTTGAACAACCCCCACTCTGACCCAAACACCTTTTTCGTTTCAATGAAGTCTTCATCCCTCAAGTTCTTCACCAAGTTGCCTAAAGGCGCTGCCATGAATGCAGCTGAATCCAGAAACCTCAATTCATGCCAAATTGTTTTAGGTTCATCAAACCCCCATGGTTCTGTTTCCCCAATTTTTATCTTCTTTGAGAAGGAAATGAACTTCTCTTCATTATTTGGGAGGCAACTGATATCCCTTTCACTCATTCCCAAACTCTTCACAATGAAGTGTGCGTCATATCCTTTCAAGTTATGGAATACGACTGGAGTGAACTTTGGCTTTCTAAAATTCAGATTGCAAGACTCATGAGCTGCTCCTCTGAATTTCCCAGTGAAGTGGCAGTGATCTCGAACTCGTTCATCATCTGCTTCAAATTCTTTTTCACATATCCAACAACACGTCGCCTCCTCAAACTGTTTTTGTTCTTTTCTCCCAAATTCCATCCTCTTAGGGAATTGCACTTCTTCTTGGATATCTACCACAAACTGGCTTAATATCTCAGTAAACTTCTTTCCCACATCCTCTTCATCACTTCTTGCCCGAAATAAGACAGGTTTTCTTTTCATAAACTTTGACACCAAATGAAATGCAAATGAACAAGCTATATGTTTCTGGAACTTTTCAGTGAAGGAGTTCTTTGTTGGTGGCTGAACAGATGAAATTGGCAGTTGTCTAGCTTCGAAATCTGCAAAGATGACAAATGGAAATTCCATTTTCCTGTTGAAGTTTTTGAACTGTACAACACTCCCTTCTGATGGCATGTTAATCTTCACAGCTTTAAACTGAGAGCAAGACTCTTCATGCTGTTTCAACTTTTCGTCATCGGGAAAATGGTTCAAACACCTTCGCCAAAACACAAGTGCTTTCTCATGCTTTGAAACTTGATTTGAGAGAAGCCGGCTGAGTTTTTTTATCCAGCAGAAATGTGTTTTCGCCTTTCCATCCTCATCAAGCTGTTTCAACCACAACAAGTCAATGCTTTGGCCTTTTGGCTTAGAGATTCTCAGGGGAACGACATTTCCATCACCATATCCAAACACATTCACTGTAAGTCCTGGGTTCCTTCGTTCAAACTTCCCAATATCACTCAGAGGAGTTGGGAAAGACAAACCATTCCAATCCAAGACCGTGCTTTGCTCCCTAATTCCACTGAGATTCTTTCTGCATTTTTCTCAACTGGATTGATAGCTCGTGTCACGCACCATTTGAAACACATCTCATCCTCATTCTTCATGTTTATCACAGCTTTCTTATTCTTCAATCCTGCTGGAAGTTTTATCCATGAACTCCCACGCAGAGGTTGAAAGGTTGCGAGGGGAATGACTAACTCTCTCACACTCACAAATCTCCAGCTAGATCCTCTCATTTGGAAAGTCGCCATGTTCTCCATCACTCTTTCACCCATCTCCTCATATATCTCCCACTTGTCTGTTCCTTCCAGATTTGTCATGACTCGAGAGTGAAAGTTTGCTTCTTCCTCAATCTCTTCTCCAGTTGCCAACTCAGTTCGAGCCATTACACAAGACAACACCATCCTGACTTTGGCCATTGTGTTCTGATGAAGAAGTGCCCCTACCTGAGGCCTCACTCTTTCGAAGAATGCTCTGGGAAGTTCTCCTGGTCGCCCTGGTATTACCATATCTCTTGCAAATCCTCTGAAGGCAGAAGTTCTTTCTATAGTTCGTAAACGTTCAAGTCGTCTTTTGAACTCTTCCATTGCTGGATCCACCGGTCTTGCCGGCATCTCAGCCGTTTCCAACCAATTCAACCAATCGGAAATTGTTTCTTTTTGTTCTTCAATGACTGTTGGCATTTCTCTGACAGGAAACTCTCGTCTTTCTGGCACCAACACGGGAACACGAATTTTGGCCCTTTAATATTCAGTGGATTGCGCCGGGTATTTTTCCAGGCTGAAGGAGGAAGCGAAGGAAGTGAACGGACAAAGCCTTTTCGTCTAGGCTCTTCTGGTTGTGATTCTTGCCATTCTTCTTCCAATTCTTCTCTCGTCATCCGACTGGCTCCACGGATGCCCTCTTCTTGGGCCCATCTTCTTAATTCTCGAAGCGTTTTCATTTTTAATCAAAAAGAAAAAATCCTATAAAATGAAGTTTTCGATCCAAGAAGAAGGGGGTGAAAAAAAGTCTTTTTCACTTACCGAAAAGCTACTAGACAAACAGGAATTCCAGAACTCACTATTGCAAGAATATTGAAGTCTGACAAAGATTATTTTCGGAGAAGATCTGACAAGAAAATCATCTTTATCCGAGATGAAAACGATGGACCATTCATTCAGATTGATGGGAAAGATTTCTCAACCCCAGAAGAGATCTTAGAGAGATTCGGTCTGCGGCAATCTATTTTTTACAATCGTCTTCTTAAGCAAGGTGGAAAATTTTTCCTGGACAACAATAATGAATTGCATCAAATCACATGGAAGTCACCTGCACTTGAAAAAGATATTGATGAGGAGAGAGAAGCAGCAATCCATGCACAGATTTATGAATTAGAAAAACGGAGAAAGAAGTTACTTCCATTTCATTGAAATAGAAGTCATTTAACTGTCACTCGATGGATAACGCAACTGATAGCTTCACAATTTCCACAAAAGATCCATTTGATTTGAAGGATTACTTTACCTGTCAATCTTTCCCCAGCATGTTCATGTGCGTTGTAACCTCCAAAGGACAGCTTATCCATTTCCAACTTGCACCAAACTTTTTCCATTCCACTTCGGTCAGTTTTAATCAACTTAAAATCAGTCGCGGAAAAGTCCCCAAGACGATTCCCACTCATCCTCGCGATTTTTGCTTGGTTCATCATTGCTAGTTTTCTCAGTCTAGTTTCAATCTCATGGAACTTTTTCTTGACTTCTGGGGGTGATTGGTTCAGGTTGATACCCAATGAAAATCCGAAGTGACTTTTCCAAATCGTGAAGACACATTTTGGGATGGTGAGAAGAACGGCTTTCCCATTCTGATGAAGAGGAATTTTCACGAACAGGTGCCCTTGTACATTCTTTATTTCCAGTTCTTTACTTTGAATTGTTTCAGGATTCATTTCATTCTTTTTTTTTCTAAAAATATTAAAAAAATAATGCCAGCTAATAAAATGAAAGTAACAAACAACAGTGACGATGCCCAAGCACTGGAAAACTTCCGGCAACTGGAGATTGCCAGACGGGAATGGAATGAAAAACTTAGGTCTATCCGGAAACAACAATATGACGAAACTGAAGCTGAGGTTAAAAATGTTGAAATGCAAAGACGGGAAGAGTTTGATCGAACCACTCATAGCACCCTGGAATGGGTAAAGGAGCTTGAGAAACGTGCCAACTTCGAAAGGCATTTGGCTACTTGTCAGACTGCTTATGAAACTTATGAACGTGAAAAGAAAGAATCCGAACAACGGGAAGAAGAACAAAGACGGAAATATGCAGTTAAATTAGGTAAAATCGCTCATCTAATTGCTTGAACAGTTTCCTTTCCATTGGAAAAGAAATTGAATCAGATTACCATTCTTCATCATCGCTCACTTCCACTTCAGAATTATCCTCTCCCAGATCATCAAACAGGGATTCTTGCACTTCAACTTTTCTCACAAGAACCTCTTGGGCAATGCATGTGATGGCTTTGTGTTTGCCGAGAAAGATCTGCTTGAAGACTATGAACACATCTCCTATCAAAGTGTCATCCAGGTGTTTCATTGGGTCAATCTCTCGTTTCCCTTTCTTTCCATTCGATTTGGTTGTTTCTTTCCAGAACCGAGTTGAGATATTTTTATTCTTCGAATACAGTTTTCCCCAGAGTTCGGCTTTCTCATCATCTTTCCGAATCCGTTTGAAATCTCCCTCGGAATATCTCGCGCATTTCTTATTTAAAGCCTCAACCTTGGGTTTGCATTCCATTGCTAACTTGTTGAATTCAGTTTCTAAATATTTCACAAACTTAACTTCACTCTTTCCTGTTTCCGGGTCCACCAAATTCATTTTCAAAGCGAAAGTGGTTTCTTTTTTGAAGACCTTGTCCCAGATTCGGAATTTCATGTTGTTGAACCTCACCTTGCAACCCGTCAGAGGAATGATGCAACCCCGAGTGATTTCGGCTGGCTCGCCGGCTTCTATTTTTATTCTCTTCTCCACTTTCTAGATGGATACAAAATTTTGAATTTTTTTGAAAAATGAAAAACTTATTTCACAGCATCATATTTTTTCCAGATCCAATCACAATCCCATCAACCGCCTGCATTGCCGGAAGAAATGCACTTCAATCAAGTTTCAATCAACATTACAATGCTTGCTGCTAGTATGGCATTTGCTTTAAAACTAATATGTAAATTCTGTTGTTCACTCACAAAGAAATTGAAAGTATAAGATATATTATTTGTCTGACCAATCCATACACCATTAACTTGTGAGATTTCGTCCCCTGCAGAAACTTTCACAGATGTTTTTGAATGATTCAATTCTCTTTTTGGATCACTCGATTTTACTTGCAAAACTATCTTTTTGATTGTGTAGTCTACCCCAAAATAATATGGCGAGGAACGATTAGTTGAGAAAAAAAATTTATTAGGGTTTTTGCTGGCATCATATTCCCCAATAATGATTGATGTTGAATGGGAGCGAAGCAACTTTCTCCCATTCATATCCAAGTCAGTCTCCATAACCATCTTTTGATTTTCAAAAACGAAAGGAGCATCAAAGACTGCACTTGGAACATCCGACTGTGAGCCAGCAACACCATATATGATCAGATTTGCATCTCCTTTTTCAGCTGATTCGGGGTTCCCCGCCATTTCAGATCCAGGAAAATGTATTCTGGTGGGGAAATCCTCCATTTATGCATGTGGATGATGGATCGCGTATAACTCGGCCCGGCCGGCCCAGCAAACTTCTTTGTTGATTGTTGATCAATATTCAGGCTGGTGCTCACGACATTAACACTAACACCATCCATTGACGCGGGGAAAAACTCGATACAAATCGTGTACTCTCCCTCTGGAAGTTGATACATATTGAAACCAAGTCTCCCAGAGTATAGATTACTGTCACCTTTTGTTATTTGCAAATCATAAGCCTTCATATTGAAAAGATGCGGCGAACTTGCAAAATCACTGATTGCCGTCACTGTCATATCATGCTCAGAGCTGGATTCATCCACATCCTCCATGAGATAACGAAACTCATCCTTTGGGTGAAAGGTTGACGTGATATGCGATTCATTCACGAATTTTTTCAAATCAGTTGTCGTCTTGGCGATCTGTGAATCCAGGAACACCTTCGGAACCGCGTCACCGTTTGCTTCCGACAAGGCGAGATTTGTGATCTTGGACCCACCCATATCGATTGGACCAGTCATGGTGCCTCCTGTCAGGGGAAGTCTTGTATGAATGGACTGACTGACTGAGTCGACATAACTCTTCGTTGCAGCTTCTCCTCCAAACTTCGGGTTAGTGATGCTGTGATGATTCATGTCGAGTTGAACCTCTATCGGAAATTCTTCTCTGCGACTGAGAAACGTGTTCCGGATGTCCTCGAAAGGCATCAGAGTGTTGTAGTTTATGCGATAAAACGAGAAATCATGTTGTTTGGCATTATTGACTGAAAACAGCGTCTTCAAATCAAGATCTTTCGTGACTTCATGCGTTGGTGCTGGCGCATTTGGGTGAAATCGTTTCAGAGTGATCATGTTCACTCCCGCAAGGTCATCATCTGTGTCTGTAGCCAAATTTGTGATAGCTTTGCGGTTCATGTTGATTCCTCCGGGGTTGATGAGATTGTGCCCATTGAGATTGAGATTTCCCGTCATTCGGGAAGTGCCATCAACCTGCAGGGAATCTGCCTGAAGTTGGTCAAGTTGGTGTTTTGTGATTGCATCCGTTTCTTCGCTTCCTTCAGCGACATTGACCAGTTTTTTATTCTCTATATCATAGTTATTGTCCGAATCCAATTTCAATCCACGTTGAACGTGGCTTTCAAGCCGCTTGAGATATGAGGTCAGATCAACTTTATCAAATCTCTCAACATTGTTGAATATCCCCATTTATAGAAAACCGGAAGGAATGGATGAAGCTAGTTAATGGAGTTCGAGTTCGCTCGAAATAAGCAAGTAAGCAACCAAGCAAGCAATAATGGTTCATCAAAGTTTTTCGCCACACTTTTCTTTTCTTTATCCAGGAAAAGGAATTCGAATGGCCCCAATCTGCTGAACAGCTGTGGGTCAATCAGATTCTCCTTTGCGATGAGATCAAGGTGAGTTTTTGTGGCTGGTGGATATAGCAGCATATGGCGTGGATGGGAGCAATTCAAGCGTATCTTCTGCGGTACATCGTAATAGGATTGGGAAAGATAAATCGGACTGATTCCATGGTGCCTTCCATCTGTCCAGTGATTAGCGATTTGTTTTTGAATACGTTCTGATGAGTTCATGAGGTCATCAAACACGACGACTTTCCGGTTGTCGTTTGGATAATCTGAGGTATTCATAATGCCATCTGGCCCCAGAAGTTCGAGAACTAGATACCCGACTTTTTGACTGACACCTTCCATAAGCTTCTGGAGGTCAACGATTTTGTCCTGATGTTGATTGGGGGAATAGAAATAAATTTTATCATAGAAGATGAGAGGTTTTCTCAACATGTGCATAAGTGTGTTGGTTTTTCCGCAACGGGTTTGACCCGCAATGAGCATTCTGAAATCCTCATCAAGGAAATCACAATATTTTCTGTTCGCAGTTCGATTACCGTTTCGATCATAATTTGGAATCTTCATTTTAAGTGGGCAGATAAATGATATCGGGGCGCTTAAAATGGATCTTGAAAGAGTGAGAAAGTACATTAACATGGAAAAAACTGGCTATGAGATTGCGAAAGCCGTCACAGATGTGAAGAATGAGCTGGAAGACCGAAAACAGGGACGTGATATCATTATGAGTGATTATTTCAAAACCCTAAGAGAACCCTTGCTTGAGCAACAGAAGAAGACAGATGCAAAACAAGATGCAGTGATTGTTCAAATCCGGCAAAATCAACTTGCTTTGGTTCAGGGCATCGGAGAGATTGCTCAAATACAGGGTGCCGAAGGTGCAGATGAAGGGGAAGGAGACACTGCGGCAAAAGAAAAAGTACTAACCATTAGTCCGAACAATGTATTTTCCGCAGAAGACTTAAGCTTCATCAAGTTGATCGGTTTACCAGAACCTAATGCACTACTTGGTGTATCAGAAGAGGACTTAGTCAAAATTGAGCAAAAAGCAAAGAAAGAAAGAAAAAAGACAAGTGACCAAATAACTGGGGTTAAAAACAAAAAAGGGCTCACCCCGACGAAAAAAGATAAGGAAGTTAAAAAATTAGAACAACAAAGAGACGCCGAAAGACCAATATTTGATAACTACCTATCCACAATAAGGATGATTAAAGCTTTGCCAAAATACAAAAAAACGGGAACGGGACTCAGGAAATACAAACAACCAAAACGAAATGCCTTCAAGATTCAAAACGGCCACTATGGTGGACTCCTTATCGATGTCCCCAAACTTTTCAATGAAATGAAATTAGATGCCTACAGAGGTGGAAAACTGGTCTATCAAGCAGATGCGGATAAGTCATTCATTGACCTGGTCACAAAAAGGTTCAACACGAAAAGGTCCTATTCATTGAATGCTGAGAGGATTTTCAACGATTTGAACACACTGGCAAATATGCCGCAGCATAAATCCTCAGGGAAGTCGAAAATGGTTGGGTCCAGCGTCATATATTACCAGAAACCAGAAGAGTTGGCGGATCGAATGAAGATCTTAGTTGGTTCAATGGCTGCTGGAAACAACTCTCTAGTTTTGAAAAACGACCTGTCCCAGCTGAATGATGAGTTCTTGAGAATTGGGGCAATTGACCAATCTATACATCGAAAATTCTATGACAAGTATTTAAAATGAGCCCCAATCGAGTACTCGTGTTCAAGTCAATCGATGCTCGGAACCAAAATCCACAAAATAAACCAGGAAATTTCACAACGAAGTTTACACCCGAATTGATTCTGGAGGCGAATTCCGACCACTATTTAGCTCTAGATCATCTGTCCATGACGGCTAGTTGGTACAATATTCGCCCAGAATATAACAACAACAAACTGGTGATTTCCAAGGACAATGGAAACACTTGGCAAAGAATCACCTTTCCTGCAGGAGTTTATGATTATGAAGACATCAGCAACTACATTCACAACGTCATTGGAAAACCCGCAGATGGAGATTATGGGATAAACATCTTTTTCAATCTGTCCACATTCAAAGTTTTTATCTCCCTAAGCACAACGTATCAAATTCATTTCAGTGCTAGTGGAACTTTCTGTGATCTTCTGGGTTTTGATCCTGTGAAATTGACCGCTAGTGCTTATGGAGCACGAGAACCAAATATTTCAAATAGCGTAGATAACTTTTATATTCGCTGCAGTCTCTTGAGTAATTCTGTTATCTCTGGTGTCCGATCTAACGTACTGTACACAGTCTCTACATGCACAAAGACAAGAGCGTTGCCATTTGAGTTGACACGAACAAAATACCTGTGGAATAGAGTGAATACTAAGCACATTTCTGAAGTGACTTTCTGGATAACAGACGATAAAGATCGAGAAGTGGATTTGAATGGACAAGATATCTCTTTGACGGTCTTAATCAAGAAAGTGGATTGAAAATGGATGAAAGAAGATAAAGAAATCCCGATACAGGCGACATGAGTTGGAGCGGAAGTGGATTTTCAGACGTTTTCTCAAAACTAGCAGCGAAAGTAACCGGTAAAACGACCTCAAAATTAGCTACCAAAGCAGCTGAGAAAGCAGCTGAAAAAATTGGAGAAAAAACTGGGCAGTTAGTGGGTGAAAAAATTTATGATAGATTCACAACGAAACCAAAGGTGAGTGAGACCAAAGGAAAAGGCATTGGAGAAATTCTAAGAAAACAAAGTCAAACCACCGACAAGTATCAATATGTTCGAGATGTTTACAATGATATCATCTAGACTCAAAAAAGAATGACTAACTCTAAAATGGCAAACTTTCGAAACCCAGAGTTTGTGAAAAGATATGAATACACCTATTATGACCTCGAAACACCCTTGAATGCTGTTATTGGCAATAACAATCGGCAAATCAAAGAGAATTACCGCTTCAACGTGGATAATTCCTCCGAAGCTAATCCGATTGATTGGTACAATGCTTATCTAGAGGTTGACTTTCAACTTCTTCAAACAGCAGATGGAGCTGGAATAGCAGCGGGAGGAAATGTTGGAGATCGAGACTGCACAACAACAAATGGCCTGACATTCATAAAATCAATTGAAGTTGAATGTAATGGGGAATCAGTTTATAATAACTCAAAAGCAAATGAATCGGCAAATGCGTTAACACTCTTAAAATACACAAAACGTTATGCTGATTCAGTTGGATCGGATCAGTTCTTCTATCCCGATACAGACACGGGAACAACAGAAGCGAGACCAGCACAAGCACGTTATAATGCAGGTTTTGCCAGACGAAAAATTTTGACTGATGCCGCTAATGTCAACAAAATATCAATTCCCCTGAATCTCTATAGCTATTTTGCAGCTTTCAAAAACAATCTACACCCCAATATTAAAACAAGTATTTTGTTGAAACTGGAAAATGACAACAACATAATTTTCAGGAATGGTGCTGCAGCAGATTCCAAAGTCATTGTCACTAAACTCAGGTTGTGGTGCCCTAAAATCATTTTCAACGGAAAAGGCTTGAAACAATATCTGGAAGATTATCTGAAGCCGAAAAAGTGGATGTATTTGCGAGAGCACCACGAAATCGCACAAACCGCAGCTGTGAATAGCTACTTTCGGATTTCCACTGGAATTCGGAGACCGAGACATGTGTCGATTTGGGTTGTTCCAACAGCAGCTTATAATAGTCCGACACATGATATCTTCAAGTTCAAGACATTCAGCATTGGAGCAAACAACAGATATTTCAGTCGAGCACAGTTGGAGTTGAACAACTCAATTTATTATCCCCAGTTAGAACTGACCTCCGATGAGGAATCAAGGCTTTACCGAACGTTGATGTCATTCAATTCCGCTTAAAATGACACTCTGAGTGGCCCACTGATTGATCGAGCCAATTTCAAGAATCTCTTCGGTATGATTTACTTCAATCTCCGCAACCAAGAAGATGATGTTAAAGATCGGTTTGTGTCTTTGACTTTCCGATACGAGTTGAATAGAGCAAATGCAACACAGTACACATTGCACACCTTGGTGTTGCATGAACAAGAAATTGAATTGTATACAGCATCAAACAAACTTCTGATCAAGGCCTGAAAACTTATTTCGAGATTGAAAATATCGAAATGACTTCTTATATCCCATATGGTGTTACATTATCAGATGGGCAAAAAAGAAAACTAGCACGAGCTGTAGCAAATTCCTCTCAAATTAGATTGAGACTGACCAGCAACGCATTGAAAGGACCAGACGAGTTGATGTTGACAAAAACCCAGTTAAACCGAGTGCAAAAAGCAATCCAGGCCAGACGGGGAGTTGATTTAATCATCTCTAAAACGTAAATAAAGAACGGGGGAAGTCTTTGGACTTCCCTGATGAAATTGCTTCCATTAGCAACAAAAGGTGTTTCCAAAGTCGCCCCGCATCTTGTGACTGGAGCATTGAGTGCTTTGGGAAGTTTGGGAATAGACAAAATATTTGGGAAAGGAATTGCTGTGCCATTCCAATTTCTTCCGCAACTTCAGAAAGTTGGGGAATTAACCAGAAGCCAACTTGAATCTGTCAAGAAAGGGTTGAAAATGGGTCGTGGTGTGAATTTCAAGCCAACGAAGAAGCGAATAAATGGAGGACTTCTAGGAACACTTGCAGCAATAGGAATCCCCATAACCATCGAACTAGCCTCGAAACTGTTTGGGAAAGGGCTGCAAGTTCCAAAGAAAGCTGCTGCTGGGTTGCAAGTACCAGCAAAACCAGGTAGTCTTTATCCATTCATGCCACCACCACCATTCATTGGGGAATGGTCAAAACAAGGACGTGGGAAAGGAAAAAATATCAACTGAAAGGAGCTGGCCTACTGTTAGGAGACAACAGTCCATTCAACAGCATCCCAGTGTTGGGGGCAATTCTATGAAACCTCCCTGGAAAGATATCCCCTTGTCAAATTTTGATCTTCTAGACTGGGTGAAGTTTCTGAAAATTCCAGCGTTCAAAGGAATCTTTTCAAGAGATTCAGCGGATCATATTCATCGTACAGGTTGCTGCATCATCAATCTGGATGATTCAATTAGGAATGGGACACATTGGGTTGCAACATTTGTGCAGAAAGATCTGATTTACTATTTCGATTCATTTTGTCTTCCCCCTCCAATTGAATTTGTGGAATATGCACAGAAGTTGAAAAAGCCGTATATTTTCAATGGAGGACACCCCATTCAAGCCTTGGAGTCAGTCAGATGCGGTTATTATTGTCTGTATTTCTTGAATGAGATTCACAAGAGATCTTTCTATGATTGCTTTGCTGTATTTGATTTGAAAGACCCCATGAAAAATGAAACGTTCATAAAAGAATATTTCGAATGAAAATGGAATCATACTGTGTGAAAGAGAAACGCGTGACAGGGTGCGTGGAACCGTCTGGATATTTCACTGCAAAAAATGGAAGAAAAATGTTCTTCTGTCACTGCGCTTCCTGCGGAATTAAAAAGACAAAATTTGTGAAGGGAAACTGAGTCGGCCCTCACAAGGTGGGGGCATTGGTGAATTAGCGTTGACGGGTGTAGCACATGCTCTTCCCTGGCTCGGGAAAAAGACAGTTGAAATGGGAAGATTTGGGGCAAGTGAATTGCTGCGAAATAAAAAAGCACAGAAAAATATACTGGATTATGGTTTGCAGAAGTTGACTCCATTGATACAAGATGTGGGATCAAAAGCACTGGTCCAATTATCAACGCAAATCAGGCCAAAGAAAAACTATAAGACAAATCGAAAAGACTTGGATGGTGGAGCTGTGGATATCCACGCATTGATATGAAAACTACCAAGGCCAAAAGCTGGATTCACTCCAGGCCAGTAAAAATATATGGGGCCTTACAATCCTTTGCAGGATCAGCTGAAATATGATCCTGAAACAGGAGAAGTCTTGCAATGGATTGATAAACCATATAATAAAGTAGATGAAATTTCTGCTTATCACGACATTTGTTACGATCGAACAAAAAGTGGAAAAACAAACAAAGGTGATTGCGACAGGCAAATAATTTAATGGTTGCGGCATTGGATAAGATTCCCTATGGTGAAATGCCTAAATGGGGCCAAACAGCAAGATTCATAATCAACACGAAACAAAAACTTGGGTTAGGTGTGCCAAAAAACGGGAAGAGATTTTGAGTGATGACTGGGCTCAAAATCTAGCAAATGAATTACACAAACCAGTCAGAAGAAAGTTTCCAAAGCGAAGAGTGTTTGTGAAAGGGATTGATGAAATATAGGCAGCAGATTTGGTTGAAATGGGGAAATATGCTGAATGGAATGAAGGGATCAAATACCTCTTGATGGTTATTGATACCTTTTCAAAGTTTGGATGGATTAAACCTTTGATGAACAAACGAGGCGAACCAGTTGCTGAAGCATTTGAGGACATCTTCAAAGATAGAAAACCGCAGAAAATATGGGTAGATAAAGGGAAAGAGTTTTGGAACAAAACTGTACAATCACTGATGAATGAAAATGGAGTAGAACTTTATTCAACAGAAAATGAGGAAAAATCATCTGTGATTGAACGTTGGAATAGAACAATCAAAGACCGGATCTGGAAAATGTTTAGTGCTAGGAATAACACGATTTATTTTGATCAGCTGGAAGAGATAGTGAAGGATTATAACAAAACAAAACACCGAAGCATTGGTATGACGCCAATGGAAGCTAATTTGAAAAAGAATGAGCGGCAAGTTTTCGCAAATCTTTATGAGGACTCGCTTTATACCAAACGAGGTATTCCTAAGTTCAAAGTTGGGGACCAAGTTAGAATCACAAAATACAAGAAACAAATTTTCGATAAAGGATTCACTCCAAACTGGACTGAAGAGATATACACAGTTGATAAAGTAGTTCATACGAACCCAGTCACATATAAATTAGTTGATTTGCTGGGAGAAAAAATAACAGGTTCCTTCTATGCACAAGAACTACAACGTACCAAGCAATGAAGAGATGAAGAGAATGAAGAAGCCCTCGTGAAATGGAAAGGGTATGATGACAGATTCAATTCGTGGGTTCCGTTGAGTGATGTGGAAGATATTTGAATTTCAATGAAAAGCATTGAAATTCATAGTGCCAATTTTTGATAGATTTCCCAAAGAAGAGCATTTTGTTTTTCAAGTGCCTTTGTGAGAATCTTTTGCTCCTCTTGAAGATTGACAAATGACTCAAAGAGTATGTCAATTTCATCTTCCATCTCCCAATCAGAGGCAATGAATTCCTCGTCAGAGGTTGTTGGAGATTCATCTTCATTCCTTTCTTCGGAAAAAGTGATGTCCTCTTCGCTTAGCTCCGCTTCATGTTGTTTGCTTGCCATTTTGAGATGGAAGATATATTTTTCATGGCGTATAGCAAGTATACATTGGTTGTGGTGAATGAACATATTTCAGCCTGATTGAATTAATGAGCGTATTTCTGCTGGTGGATAATATATATGGGATGTGTTGAGTTAGTGGAGAATTTGTTTTGAACGTATTTCTGCTGATGAATAATATGTATTGTTTGAGGGTAGTTAGAATGTGTTGGATTTGTAGAGGAAATGTTTATGAAGGGGTTGAGGGTAGTTAGAATGTGTTGGATTTGAAGGTAGTTAGAATGTCTGTGATTTGAGGGTAGTTAGAATGTGTTGGATTTGAGGGTAGTTAGAATATGTGGGATTTGTGGGTAATTTTTTGGGCGTATTTGTGTTGTGAGCCAGAACCGGCATTTCTTAACTACTAACGCAGTTTGAGAATTTCACGGTGTATTTTTAAAATGAATGGAGACGTTTTAAGGAAGTTAAATGGCCGTTTTGTCGCAATTCTTTAGGGAAGCAGTAATTAGTAAGTTCACTTTATGAAATGAATGGCTTTGAGTTCTCATGGTATGTTATCATTTGATGAACTTTTGATCTTAAATTATCGATCACGCGAACGAAAAGGCGGACTTTGCGTTTTGTTCTATTTTGGAATAGTGAATCATTGCCATTATTAGATTTTATTAGGTACATGGTAGAATGTATTGACGGTGATAAAAATTGCGCTTTGGTTATGCAATAGTATGCAAGGGACCTCGTGATTTTGCTGATTTAGTCAAACTAATTATTTTGTGCAAATGTAGAAGTTTTTGTTTGCTGCAATTCTCTCCACAGTTTAATTCGTGTACAACTAAAATTTTGTTGTTCTGAATTGAATGGCAAAGCAAGCATTTTAACAACCATTTTATAAGCGATTTGAGCGTTTCGATTCAAGACATACATTGGCACTATTACGGACTTAATTAAGAAGATATTATTTGAGTGTCAATACTACTCAAATACAAACCACGTGATCACCGTTTTTCTCCTTTTTTCCGGATCCATGGATGTGGTGTGCAGGAAAGACAGAAACATTTTCGGTGAAGATTACAAGAAAAGACAGAAAAGTCAGAAACATATAGCACTGCGACAGCTTGAGACTCACTGAGGTAAAAAATAGTGAGAATTGCTTTTCAGTGTTTGCCTGGCTTTGACAGCTCCGATGTCTTTCGTAATGACATTTCCTTTTTATCATTGTGGAATGTCCGGTTTCCGGAAGATTACAAAGAACGGGAAAGGGCGAATCTTAAAAATGAAATTAAGTTGGAAAATATATATTTGCTCAATTCTTTCTTTGAGGAATATCAAAAAATTCTAAGGATATGCACTTTTTTGTCCTGACTTCCTGACTGAATTTAAGTCTCAATATAGCAATGAACAATGATAAACGATTATGCGTGAACAGACTCTGGCCAATCAATGACAGACATTGTAGCGACGATGAGTAGCAACATGTGCGTTTAGAATCACCATAGGTGTCATAGGTCATGGTCAGTAATCAGTTCTTTTCTTCTTCAAAATCTCCGTAAAATTCGAAGATGTTTATGTCTTATATATAAAGATCTACAAACGCGATAAACGTAAACATTTTTCCCATGCTTTGTGGCACACATCAGAGATTAAAATTGAATGATCTCAGTTTGTTTTTGAACCGGTTCTACTCGACAGTTCTGACAGTTCCCTGACAATTCTGGTCAGAATTAATTCTGTATCGTGATGATCCGCAATTTGCACCAATTGCCATTGTAATGCCATAAAAGTCATTGCTCATGACTTTTATTGATTTGGTGGCTCCTAAAAGAGCCCTTAAGTCCTCTATGACTGCAATGTCTAACTCCGCGATTAGACCTACAGGTATTTTCAATCTTTCTCTCGATGTTCTCTATCCTGCCAAGACCCAAATCCAGTTGACTGGCGCGACTTGCATTTTGTCCTTATGCTATACTGAATAAACACAGGCAGCAAGTCGCCTCGTCTTATCCCACCCCACGTAGCCACAAAGCCATTGTTTACTTCATTTGTATGCAATACCTCATATAAATCTGAAACAGGCGATTTGTAAACAAGTTATATTATATATATGACGCAACTGTCAGAAACAAAACACACGCGAAGACATACAGGTCAAACCCATTCTGGGTGTTTCTTGGTGTTGCGGAAGCCATTGTTGGTTAGCTTTTGTGTTGTGGTGTGGGTATTGTTCAGTGTCTTTTGAATCTTTTGTTTTACGTCATTTGGTGATCACCCCATCCGCAACACCAAGAAACTAACCCCATTCTGAAGTGATACTACTTTTCCCGCCAAAAAACATCAACTTCAATAGACCATTTAGCCGCTTTACACATATTACCTACCACGTCTTTACTATATTTACCTATCAAAGGCACCCAACTTTTCCAATTCTTGTTGTTGTTGTTTTTATTAACCTTACGTTCTCTCGCATTAACGAGATGGCTTTAAGAGCCCTTTGATTAAATATTGTAACCGTTTGTTTCCATCTTCACTTAGCGTTCATAGCCCATGATGAAGGTTAGTTTTGTCTAACCGAAATATTGGGCAAATATTATTAAAAGAAATCGAACGAATTCAGCTGTCTGATCAGCCTTGCATGTTTAAGTTTTTGTTATTATTATAACCAGGCGTAGTTAATCGATAATCGATATCAATCGATAGTAATCGATAACAATCGAAGATTGATATCGATTGGTATCGGCAATCGATAGAAATCGATAAAGATTAAACGCTGTGAATTCGATTGATATCGATTTATCGGAAATCAATGACGACTGATTTATCGATTGCTAATTACCAACTAATTACTAACTTAAAGACCGCTATGAACATTGCAGAACAGTTGACAAACAAACTAACATTTCTAAACCTACTTGCAGTCTCAGAACATTTTCTTTCTACTTCTGACCACACCGCTTCTGACATGCAACTTATTCCTCTTGAACTCGTTAAATCTAATCGTGACGGTGTACGAAAAGCTAGAGAGGCATATCTCATGTAAGAGAGGTCAAACCACAGGGAGCCCACACACACACTGTGTGACCGTATTTTTAAATTTAGAGGAAATGTATGGGAATATCGAAAAGGTTCATATTATCGTAATATACTGCGATGAATATTTACGTATATGATCAAAATAAACGTATTGTTGCCTGAAATGTTGTGCGTTGTCGTTCTTTTAGCTGAAATGGCGAATTTTGGCGATTTGAAGGGTTTTGCAGTTTTACAGCTGATTAGATCCTTTAGTAAAGTATCCGGTGCTTCTATTTTGTTACGGTGGTCCTTGCAAACACAGTTACGTTTTTATAATCGAATTTTAACTTTAAAATAGAATTAGAAGCAATAGCAAAGTGAGCAAAACGGTTTGATTCAGGACAAAAGTAGACCCGAAAATTGCCCAAAGTCCGCGATGATCCGAGCCACGCTCACTGAAGACTCACTGAACAGTACACATGGATATAGAGATTACTTCATAGTTGGTGAGCACGTACGATTTTTATTCATCACAACGGGTGAATAAAAATCGTACAAGCGAACCCACCATGAAGTTATTTGTTTATTTTATAAGTACTGAGATTTCTTTCAAACAATAATGACAACAGCGATTAGACGCTGAAATGAGTTTTATTCGCTCAAAAGATTAAAAGGGTCAACACTTTTCTTTTCAACATTTCTAGGCGATGAAAATGAGTTTTATTCACACAAACGTTTATAAAAGATTCAACATTTTCCTTTCAAAATTTCAACAAATCGAAAAAATGGAAATAATGAAAGCTAGTTTATTTACTTTGAATTATTCAAAGCAATGTTATTTAAAGTCAAGCTTACTCATCATCACTATCGCCAAAGGCCTTGGTCTCTTCCATCGTGGCAACGCTTCAACTTAACATCACCTCAGCAGCACATATCTCTATGCTCTTTGCAGCTTCTGAGTTCAAAATGCATGGTGTTATTTAACCACAGTGTGTTTAAAAGTGCTTCAGGATTTCGTGCACCAAGCCGAGGCCTTTTTCGTAGAGCGTATTCTATTCATCACAAGTTAAAGCTATCGAAGCGTTTGGCTTATTTCCTTTTCCTTTTTTCTTCAACTCTTTCTGTTTGAACAGAAGGACTTTCCTTGTCTTCTCAAATACGAGGTCATTCATGATACTGGCAGAGTATTTTTTCTTTAGATGTTGCTCAAAACTTGCCAATAAACGTCGGAGCAAAAAAGGCTCATAGTCTTTGCCGGGAGTCTTTGCCATCTTTGGTTCTGACCGTAATGATGAACTCACACATGTATTCGTTCAGCTCCACTGCTGGAAATTCTTCAACTTTTCTAAGTTCATTCTTGGTTTCTAAAAACGTTTGAAAACGTTTTACATCATGTTATAATGGTTTTTTTGTAACGTGGCTTTGTTTTCTTGTTCTGCAATAAAATTGTCAACCGAACCGGCCTCCGCAAATCTTTCCGACATATTGAAAAACGGCGGCTTCCCAGTTTTCGCGCCAAGGATGACGTAGTTTCCCATACGATCACTTTTCGTCCAATCAGACACCGAGAATGATATTTTTTCACAAGTGAAATTTTATCGTTCGCGTCGCTGATTGGCTGTGATTAAGGGACGGACCATTATTTTTTTTAAGGGGGGGGGAGGGGGTTGGAAAATTTTCGCATGCAAACATTTTTTTTTATATGCGGCACCTGCTGCAAACAATTTATTTTGTGTCTCCGTTCAACTGCCATACTTCCAGCAAACATTTTTTCTTTATTTTTTGCTTGCATACAATTTATTTCAGTGTTTATAGCCTCTCCAAACATTTTATTTCAAAATTTTCCAACACTCCCCGTCAAAAAAATAATGGCCCGTCCCTAAAAACAGAACGATTTTTTCATCACTGCCAATCTATGAATAAATCTCAGTCACTTATATAAATACTATCCATGCTAAACACAATAATTACTAATAAGGCTCTGAGCATGACAAATAAGAAAAACAACAGGTCATTTATTTTGTATGCTCACAAAGGAAAAAAACTGAGAGAAGCGTAGACTGAGCGCTGTTGTGCATCCTCGCCATTGGAGAACCGTTACCAGCGCGAAATTGAAATTTGGCAGGCTAAAATATTATATTCATGCTAAAAGGCGCATACATTGAAATGGATTTTTTGTTTTATTTTCGTGAAAAGGGGTGTCCAATACAAGATTGAACTGGCGAGGGTAGAATTAGACTTCTTTTTTGGGGCAACAGTCTTCTTACTTGTTGCTAGCAGTGTCACCGTCTTTGATTGGCCGTTGGTGTGACAAAGAGGGGGCGGAGCTATTCCTTTTATGGCGCAGGTCCTTGTTTCATAGCGCCTCACATAATAGCCTGTTCCAGGCGTTCAGATAGTGGGAAAAGCGCGAATAGTTGGGGAAAGCGCGAAGAAAAGCGAGAGAATCGCGCTTTCCCCACTATCTGAACGCCTGGAACAGGCTACTCACATAACCTTAACAACCTTTCTTGAACAAAATTAGCGAGTTCACGTATACCGCTCGTCACACAATCGCGCGCGATATCACGCAACGTTACCTTAGATATGAGGCGGTTTGCAAATAATGGCGAACTATATGGCAGAACTGACAGCCAGAACAGCACATCTTTTTCGATCGTTAAAAACAGAATTACTGTTATAATCAGTTAGTCAGAGCAACAAGACTTAAATTTCCTATTTAATCTTTTATGTTTTACAACCTCATTATAAGAACCAAACTGGTCCAATTAGCCAAGCTTACCTACTTTGCCAACATACCTTTTAACTCGGTTTTACATCAAGCAAACCAGCCAAAGGTACTGAATTAACAATCCACGCTAGCAGGTAAAAGCAACCAAAGTAATCAAACCCTTATATTAACCGTTCAGAAAAAATAGTTTTAAAGCTGACACTATTATTCACACTCACTTATTGAAACACTGATGAAAAGCCTGAGATGACTCCTGTCGCTTTCATGGTGATGTGTACTACACCTTCAGAGATTAGCTCTTACGTCTTTAGAATGTTTAGTTATGCCGTATTTTTTTTTTGCTAACTCAAAAAATTAAAAGTCTTCACTTTCTTTGTCTTTGTTGTAAGATAACTATTGCCCCCTTAATTTGCCCTTAAAATTAACATTACCTTGTTTCGCATGAACGAGATGGCTCTCAGATCCCTTTGATTATTTATATGATCATTTTATCTTGATTTATTACTATTTATAAAATAACTGAGATACTACGCGCGTTCTGATTGGCCAAAGACCTATTAACTATTGTGCCGGTAAACTCATAGAAAACCGCGCAAGCGAAACTGTAAAGTAAACAAAGTTCAATTTTCCACTGCATCAACACAAGCGTGAGGAAAAAGAATTTCACAACTCGAGCCGGTTTAGTGTCTTATTGCACATTGTGGTCTGTTAGAAGATGAGAAGAGAAGATATATTTCTTGTAAACGATAAGTTGCTGCTCAAACCTACAAAATAAAAAAATTCCCACGCACGCAAGCAAAAAACGGCTTAACGACAAAAGAACACTAAGCTTTAATATTTTAAAACTGATATCAACAAAAGGAATATATTTTCATTTAACATTGGCTTGGAAAGGCTTACATGCAGCGATCAATGACAATCAAAACAACCTCGATATGTACTTTGTGAAGTTCATTGAACTGAAGGTTTAGCTATTAATGGAAAGCTCAAAAATTATGGATCCCAAAGAGAAAACAACGGCTTTCAAACTGAGGAATTTTCGATTGAAATTCACTGAACTGAAGTTTATAAACGTTCCTTCAAATCCTAAGATAACTACTAAATAAGACGGATTTTCACAGTGGAATTAAAAAGGAAGGCTTATAGCTTTGTTGTTTAGGATTATTAAGCTTATTTTACGCCGATTCCATTTATACGCTTTATCGTGTTTTGTTTTTGAGATTTTTTTCATGGAATACTTTTGTACCGGATGCAGTTTAAATTCTGATTATGTGTCCAAGCAACGATGATCAATTAGCAAGAAGAAAATGAAGCTAACAAAATTATAGGTTTATATATGATTAAACAAATTATTTGCATGGAATGATCAAACAATTCAACTGTAGGCTTAAAAAACAACGAGCTTAGTTTTCATTCAGAACTTAAAATGTAGAGAAGTACGGGCTTCATTGTACACTTCAAAGTAAGTGGATAAAGTCGAAAACATTTTCAGAAGCTAAGTTTCTGGAACTAACCTTTATTCCAATTGAAAAATTCTTGACAAGAAGGCAATCTTTGAACCCAACATACGCCATAAAAATTTTAGGCTTTCAAGCTTTCCTCGTACATTTATGTTTGCAGCGGCAGATTCCGGACACAATTTTCTGGATTTCCCATTCAAAGAACTTTTGAATCATTGAACATATTTTCTTCTTTTAGCTGATAAATTGCAACTGACGAATTTCAAAGCGCTAAAACTTTTCATCACTTTCGTTGAACCCGTGAATTTGTCAGTGCAGCTTTGTCAGTGGCATCGTGTAAAGTTCATCCTTTCAGCCGCTCTGATTGGTTTTCCCGGTCATATGATGAATGTTATGAGAACAAGCTACTTGATCGGCACAAAACTACAACAAATTTCTCTCTTTCCAAACGCTTTTCATAGTTATTTCATAAAAGCAATAGAACACATTTTCTATGAGTTTACCGGCGTTATAAACCCACTTGGGATGTTGGGAGAACACTCTTTTCTCGTGTTCTCCCAACATCCCAAGTGGGTTTATAACGCCGGTAAACTCATAGAAAATGTGTTCTATTGCTTAAATAAACAACCTGTGCTTAGGCAAAATGGCTACTTCAAAATGCGGAAAGAATACCTTCGAACCATTAGTTGCTCAAACTTTGTTCTTTTAAGGTTAATTCAAATAAATCAACAAGAGGGGTAGTTCTTTGCATCTGTATCAGCACTGATGATAAGGATATTTCAATGGCCCGCCGAGACCACCTCAAAACGGCCTTGTCGACATTCTCCAAATTACATGTTGAATTTCAGCCAAATTGGTGGGGTACCATGGCTGCCAATTTTGTATATACACGAACACAGGCTTGCCATCCTCTGACTCGTTTGTGTGGTGTGCTGTGCAACTGCAACATGATCTCGAGACCAGAATAACGATTGCACTTCATAAATGTCGCCTCAATATAACAATGCTTTGCCTTTATTAACTTCGCTCAAATGACAGCAAATTTAAAGAAAATGAACAAACAGAGTAGGAGAACTGGGTCCTAGCCCCTGATAACGCCGCGGTCTGCCCCACAATCCTCGTCTTTTTGCTTCGCTCGTGTGAAGAAGAAGTCATGTCGAAAGACGGAGAAGACAAAAATGGTTCAACTGAACAGCAAAATCCAGGTAATCCTGACCCATCTTCCGTTGCTTCCTTTGCTTCGGTGTTCAAGAGCCCGGAATTTGTATCCATGATGTCTAAGGCTTTGTTGCCGACCATTGTAGACGGCGTTAAACATTCTCTGAGCTCGCCAGCACAATGCGAGTCACATGGTTCAGGCCAAGCTGAATGATTAACCGGTTCATCCTCCGGTTCAACAAAAGGAAAGTCCTCTCCCAGTACGTCCTCTGGGTAAACAAAAGGTTCAATGTCTCCCAGTGGTGCCGCTGGGTCATCAAGTGGTATTTCTTACGAACCGCCCGCAAAGATCGTTCGTTTAACTATAGATGACACGAACTACGGGCCGACTGTCTCTGACAGTATTGAACAACAGGAATATCATCCACTAGACGTTGACGATATTCTTGAGTCCTCTTCTCTGATCAGCGCTGGAGTAGTTAAGGACTTGGCGGCACTAGATCAGTTTTGCAAAACTGATCTGATACCAAGCCAAGTCTTAACTACTTCCCATCTGTTGGATTAAAAAATATAGAAAAATCAAATGAAACTATATGTTAATAAAAACAAAATGGTGCGTTTATTCCATTGCGTGATTCCACATAATAGAATCCTTTGCGTGACACAATTCTCGGAAACATAGGAAGTCTACACAGGATTTAATTAAGGAAAGTTATTTTATAATGTCCATAAGCATATGAATTTATACCATCATCTGATATATACCTTTTGTCATCGAAACAGCTGAGTGATACTTTATTGATTTCATAACTTCCTAATTTATGGTTTTGACTTCTTATTGTTTTCATAGTGTGATGCATCTGTTTATTTCCTAATAACGTTTCTTTATAATCTTGATGCTTGATATTATTTTTGATAATATTCTTTTTGATTCCCTTGGCTGTCTTTCCTCCTTTTTGGTTATCCTTTATTTAACTATACATTTTGGATCGCAACCCAACAAATTCGCAAATAGGAACTCCTGCGGCTTCATCTTTGAATTTACCAATAACTTTTTTATTTGTCTTATCAAAATACGGTGAGCTTTCAGGGTAGTCGCTGTTATCAAATTTGTCTTTATCATTCCAAAAATCTTGGTATACATCTTTAGTTTCGATTTCATAAGCCAAGCTGTCGGTGTCAGTGAATAGTAGTCGAGCTTTGTTTCCATACTGCTGTTTTATATAGTTATAATGAAAATCATACATTAATACCTTACTGAGATCTAGGATACACATACCTACATATGCCGGCCTGTTTAGGGTTAGTGTTTCTTTAATCTTATGCACAGCTACAAGGTTTTTATTGAAAATCTTACTGCTTACATATGTTGGTTTAGCTGCCATTTTTACAAGTTTCTTTTCATCAGTTACCAATCTTACATCTACTCGCTTTCTGATATTTTCCATTGTTTTACCGAATACGCTGTTGTTCATAAGCTTGAAGAAGTCTTTCTCAAAAGCATTTTTCGCATTGGATCTTTTCTGAGTGTTGAAATCAATATATTGCTTCAACCATGCAGACTGATTAAACTCCAATACTCGATGGACTTTGGTTACTTTCAAACCTAGATCAGTGTATAATTGTAGGTTTCTATAATGTAGCACATACTTTTCTTTGTTTTTCAAAGTTGGGATTAATTTATGTACAAGACCTATTGATATATTATATTTGGCTGCTATTTTTTTACAATAATCTGATAGCATGTTTTTGGTTACTTTCACTTTTTCTGGTCCCAATGGATAGTCATTATGAATGTCATGCAACTTTTGGGGATATTCCAAGTCAACTTCTAGTATTAAACCTTTTTGGGTGTTTTCATTATATTTGGCTAAATTTATGTTGTTTATCTGCTTTTCTGTCATCCATCTAAAACCGCCAGTAGGTAGGTATTGTGACATAGCCCAACCATATAGATTGTTAGCATCCAGATACATTATATACTTTGAGGGCACCTTCTCATCATATGTTTTCATGTATTTATTGTTTGCTTTACCATACCTATTGGCAATGTAGCTTATTCCACCACGCATTCCTTTTTCGATAAATTGAAACATGTCAATATCAGTTATAAGTTCTAATTTGTTATCGGTCATTTTAAGCATAGCATCCCAAGACAAACCTGGAGATGTGAAATAATGACATGGATCTAATTTGTAGTATTCTAGACAGGTCTTTCTAAAGTTTTCAAACACATCAGCTAGCAAAAGGATATCAGATTTAAGATATAAATTATGGTATTCACCCATATTTTGAAGATTGAAGGTATTCCACACATTTTGGGCATGTTTGTAATCTTCATTTGATATATGTTCATCATTCAATATGCTGTAAAATTCTTCTTTTGATGGCAGTTTTTCATTGAATTTTTCAAAGCTATCCATGAAGTCATATGGATACACTCCTTTTTGTGACATTAAATCAAGTTTCTCACCTTTGAATTTTTTGGAGGTATATTTTAATGCTTCTTTTGGTAGATTACTTACTAGTTTTTCTAAACTGGAACTCATGAATTGGAAACTTTCAATAAATGTTAGATGATTACCAAGCATGAACGCCATATATTTTTCCATGTTGTTAGGAATTGCATTGATGTTCATTTGACACTTTTCACCTTTCTTATTTGTATATGTATGCTTCTTGACTATTTCACCAATCTCTTGCATTATAAAATGACTGTCATACCCACGGAGATTGTGAAATATAACCGGTATCTTATCAGTTAATCGGAAGTTAATATTACAATCTTGATGAGCTGATCCTCTATACTGACCAGTAATATGACAGTGATCTCGAACTCGAATATCTTTCTCTGTATACTTTTTATCACATATATGACATTTATCAGCTTTTTGGAATTCTTCTTCATCCTTTTTTGTCATTTTTAATGGTTTGTTAAAATATCTTTTATTCATATTACGACAATATTTAACTTCTTCTAACATAGCTTCCATAAATTTGTTAACAGCTTTTTCACCTCTATAGATCTGTACTGGTTTACTATATTTATCATCATAACAGCATACAACCTTATAACCATAACCACAATCAGTATGTTTTTGATACGATTCAGTATAGGATTTGTCATTGTTTGGTCTGCATCCTTCTATTTTTTCTACAATAGCTTCAAAATCTGCATATATGACAAATGGTACAGGCAACTGCTTATGAAAGTTGTTGAATTTCAATATGTTATTATCCTTTGACGGCATTTTTATGGCTTGTTTTCCATTTATGATGATGCAATTTTCTTTATGATTTAATAATACTCTTTCACTACTGAAACATTGTAAACAATACATACAAAAATGCTTTCTATGTTCATGTTTTGTTTGATTGTACATAAATTTATTGAAGTCTTTTATTAATACATAATGTTTGTTTTCGCCTTCTGTTATCAATAATAAATGCATTTGATCTTCAAATTTTTCTTGGGATATGTAAATAGGAAATGGTTGTTTTTCTTCATATCCAAATACATTGATATTGATATTATTCTGTTTCTCAATTTTATTATACTGTTTTTGATTGACTGGAAATTCAATTCCTGAGTAATTCAACTTTTCAATAAATTCTTTATCACATTTTTTAATTCTCTGTGGGTATTTTTCTTGAGGATTCAAATGTCTGATGTGACACCACCTAAAGCATTCATTATCCTCATTTTTCATATTTATCAATCCCTTAGCACTGTTTCTGAGTTCTTGTGGTAGTTTAATGTATGAAGAGCCTCTCATTGGTTGATATTTTACAACATTAAGATAATGGTTTTCAACTGATTTAACAGTCCAACCAGACCCTTCAGATATCCACTGTGCAATTTTATTTAATATCTGTTGTTTGGACAATTGCAAATCTTCAGCGATGTTATTGTGGTTGATAATTGTTTGTGCTACACTATTGAAGTATGCTGTTTTATATGTGATTTCACCAACAGACAATTTTGTGAATGTTGTCTTTAATGTCTCAACGAACTTGAAACCTTTCATCGATGTTAATATGTTTATGAGCTGGTATTCAATACCCTTTCTAGTGTTTTGTAGTTGAACTAATGGGTCTTTGTTGTTTTTTACATCAATTTCATAAGACTTTGTATAGCCTTTAAGAGCTTTGTCTGTTAGCTCTATTTTAGTCCTTGGCAATGGAACTGGTTTTTTGGTTTTAGGTGTTGGAATTGGTTTAATAGTTCTTGGTGCTGGCACTGGTTTATCCCTGAATTCCAATGGTGGAAGAATTATATTGTTTTCATAATCTTGGACCATTTGATTTACACTCTTACGAGGTGTTGGGATTGGTCTAATTGGTTTTACAGTCCTTGGTGTTGGAACTGGTTTGGTATCATCTACCACGATAATTTTAGGTTTTTTCTTCTCTTGCTTTAAGGTTACAGTGTACCTTCAGATCGAAAATTTATTGAAAATTTTTTTTTGGCGTTAAAATAAAGTTTACAGAATGAACTTTCATCCAAAAAAAAAAGTATCGAAAAATAGTGAAAATTGACGGAGAAATGACGGTATAACTTTTGTGGGCGGAGTTTGTTTATTAAGCGATATGTTTTTTTAAGCGCCGTTTTCTCAAAGTTAATTTTTCGCTTGTTGGGGACACTTTAAAGAGCTACAACTCAAAGGGAATTTGTTCGATTTTCCTTAAATTTGGACAGAAGCTAGGCTAACATATAATCAACAAAAAAGTGTCGGCGAATTTCTTAATTCCGAAAACTTTTTCGTCAAGAGGCATTTCCGTGCGATCATTCCAATTTTTTTTCTCTCCTTTTCGAAACTATTCTGTAACTTTTCACTGCAATTGAATATGGAAAATCTTCGTGTCCGGAAACTCGAGAACAAATCAAATTAGCGAAATATAATAATCGCTTTGAGTTATAGCGTTTTAAAACTGATTCGGAAGTTTGAATTTAGACGTCGTAAAAAATTCGACAATTCATTTTATTACCAAATGGTTTCCATATTTAGATAGCCAGCTCTATAAGCTTTAATTTGATATCGGGGTTTAGGTATATTAAGTGTAATCTTAAGACGCTAGAGCTGTTATACTGGAGACACCCCCGAAGGTACACTGTAACCTTAATAGCAATTTTATGAGTTGAGATTTACTAAGTTTTTTAAGATCGCTCTTGTTCATATCTATAAGGTTAGATTTTTCTGATTTCATTTATATATATTATAACTATAGATTTATTTTTAAATGATATTTTTATATGCGTTTAAATATGGTTGAGAATTCAAATGATCCAGTTATGAATCCTTTAAACTATATTTAGATATTTATTTACTTTAGCATGTAATATATCATGTCCTCTACCTGTTTTCGGTCTTCTGTACTTAATAGTACATCTCCGGAATCATTTCGTATGATATAGTGTGATTTACCTTTTTGAATTGTGACACCACTCTGTCGTTCATAAATGAATTCAGGATGTCTTACACCAACTGCTTTTGCGTCTAGTTTGTCTAAAATTTGGTTTATGTACTTTTTTACTTGTGCATCATTAATTTCGTTATTTAATAACATTTCGAGTTGTTGTTTATTGGGTATATTTTTCTTTATCGATTTAGTTTTTTTCGTGGATGGATTGGTTTTCTTCACCTTGTTTTTTTTTCAATAAGTGAATGAAATGTTGATGATTTTTTAGTATGACATTTTCTACTTCAGCACGCTTTAATTTGGAGACTTGAAACCCTTTTTTAATGTTTAGGACTTCTTTCTTTAACTCTTTAACAGTGAAGTTTTTGAGATGATTTTTTAATTGATTGATTTTTTCCATATATAATAACTGTATATTATAATTCACGTATTTTGGCACGATATTCTAACAAATTAGGTAAATCCCCTATTTTTAACCCATAATCATAAGGTCTGAAACCATTCTCATGTAACCATATGGCCTTATTCATTTTTTTTCTGACGGTTAGATTTGTTAGAGCTTCTTCAACTGTTGTATTTATATAATATTCTAGTTTTATTTTGTCATTTTTAAATGTTAATAGATTTTTTCTGATACTACTTAATATCAGTTTATGTTTTAGAGCTGCATTTTTTAGAGTCTTTATAAATGTTTCTCTATCTTTACTTTTTTCGTATCCCGGCATACCTGGTTCATAGTGAGATAGCTTAGGTAGACTGTCAATGAAAATAAAATGGTTAAATTTACTATATAATGAGTTACTAACTGGTTTAAAATCCCACCCAGCACCAAAATATACCAAAGTGTATCCCTTCGTCTTTTTAGTTGAGTTTTCTGATTTCATATATATATATATATTATTACTATAGATTTTTATTTTTAAGTGTCTTCAATTAGTGCGTTTAAATATAGTCGAGAATTCAAATGATCCAATCATGGATCCTTCGAACTATAATTGAAAAGAATTATTTTTGTGTGTTATTTGAATTTTATTTTGTGTTATTTCGATTATCTTATTCATTATATCACGTACTCTGTTATTATTAATATGCTTTTTTGTTTTGACATGACAGGATTTCCCAGCAAGTGTGTAATTTTTACCATTTTTGCAAATGTTGCAATACCACTCTTTATTTAACATATATACTGTTTTATGGTTTTTTCTTTCTTCATCAGTATAAACTCTTGGCCTTCCACGACCTCTCTTGACATTTTGATTTTCCATATATTAATAATACTATAGATATTATTTTAAATAGTTTCACAAAAGTGCGGTTAAACTTGGTCAAGAATTATAATGATTAGTGTCAAATAGCCAGAAACAATTATATATTTTTGGCTACAAAATAGCAAATAAACAGTATATACTGTATCGTTTGATATAATATATATTATATAAAAATGTTTAAAAATCTCCATTCAAGAATGTTTTAATATATGACATATCATCAACTTTGGTTGATTTCAAAAACATCGTACGAACTGTCATATCTATCGAGTTCTATATCATTTGTAATGCATTTCATCAGATCTTTCAGTGTAATATCCTCATCTATTTGTTGAATTTTTTTAGAATTTGATCTTAAAAACTTCGATATATGTACTAACATTTGAATTTTTTGATTGTAGTTTGATATTTTATCACGTAGTTCATCACCAACATTATAACAATCATCGAGTTTTTTGTCAACATTTCTAATTATCTCGTCATTATTCATTATACATATATGTCAGATATTTTTAACGTCCTTTAAAGGTACCCATGAATTGAACTCTTTTGGATAACCAGACCATGAAACTAGAGCTTGTTTTTTCTTAGTCTCTTTTGATTACTTTATCAATACAGAATATATCTTGTTGAGCTAATTGTAATTCTTCAGTGTAAAATGATCCTTCTATTGCTTCATTATTGAGATCTTTCAATTTGTATATTATTGGATTGGAATATTGGATTTTATCAACTGTAAATACCTCTTCAGACCAATTTGGAGTATATTCTTTATCAAATACCTTTCTTTTATACTTTGAAATTCTAACCTTATCACCAACTTTGAATTTTACTTTGGATGATGATGGTTCCATATCACCATATAGATTGAAATAAACAGTTCCTTCATTCTTTTTCTTAGATGCTTCAAGCGGTGACATTTTTATTGAACTGTGCTTAGTGTTGTATTTTTTAACCAAATCATCTAAAATATTATGCCAAACAGTATTATTTTGAACTGTGAATTGTTTATACATTCTGGTTTTCAAAGTGCGATTAAAACGTTCAATCACAACAGCTTTACTTTCATTAAAAGTGGAATACATCTCAAAATTGTTTTGTTTCAACCACTCCTTGAAAGTTTTATTATAAAATTCAGATCCTTCATCAACCCAGAGATATTTCGGTTTTCTTTTATACTTTTTTATGATGTCGTTAAATGCATCAGTAATTGAAATACCTGTTTTGTTTTTTAGTGGTATAGCCCAAGCAAATTTACTGAATACATCTATTACAGTCAATATGTATTTGAATCCTTTATTCCATTTTGAGAGTTTATCCATAAAAACGAGATCTGCGCTCCAAATATCATCTATTCCATTAACAATAACTCTTCTTGTTTTAAATTTTCGTTTGATTGGCTTATGTAATTCATCGGCTAATTGTTGAGCCCAATCATTTTTACTCAACGCCGCTTCCCGTTTTTTGACTTCCTTTTTTGTTTAACACTAAGGCCTAATTTCTGTTTTATATCAATCGTGTTTCTAGCCAACCAATGGCCCCATTGTCTCTCATCATATGGTACTTCATCTAAAGCTTTGACCATTTTTCTGTCTGCTCTATTCTTGCACTTTCTGTCGTCTTTACAAACACTATAATCAACATCGTGCTGCATGGCAATGGCATCCGTTCTTCCTGTAGGTTGGTCATATATTTCTAATATTTGGCCAGTTGTTGGGTTATATTTTACTTGACTCTCTAAATCATTGTAAGGCCCAGTATATTTATGACCGTGTAATGTCCAACCGCCTTTAGGTTTTGGTAATTTACCGATAGCCTTATGAATATCAACAGCACCACCATGAAGAGGGTCCAGTTTTCGGCTTATATCACCAGTAAAACTGTCAAGTGCTTCATCTAGATATTTGTTAGCCATACCTTTGATCTTTTGTTTCGCAAAACGAGAATTGATTACTTTTGATGCTCCGATTCTACCTAAATTATACAAACCTTTTAAAGCGCTTTTAGCTGCTATTTCACCAAGACTGTGACTACCTTCTATATCTAAAAATCCGCCAGCCATTTCTGACTGGCTATTTAGTTTAAATTTTTTTTATTGGATACAAAACGTGTCTTAGTAGCCCCACATTCACTACATTGAGATTTTAACATAAGACGATTATTTTTAGTTTTAACATATTTTTCAGTACCTGGTACAGATTCTGTTTGCTTCTTCTGTTTTACACAATAACTTTTCACCATTTATATAATATCATTAGATATTTTTGAAATAGTTTTCAATAAATCGTTCATTATACTGTTGGTTATTTAATTTGAATACTTTTATACAATCATAAAATGATTTTTTATAAATGTTATCCAAAAAATATAAACAATAATATCCACATCTAACTGATTTGATATCCTGGATAGGATAACCATAATTGTATATAAACTTCAATTTCAATTTTTTAGCATAATCAACCAATTTCTGTGGTGGAGGTAATGAAAAACTATCAAAGTAATATATAGTCTTATCATTCATATTATTATAATGTGCTACCCAATGTGTACCAGGACCTATTTTATCATCAAGATTAATGATACAAGATCCTATTTTGTGGATATGATCCAAACTATCTCTCGAATAAATACCATTAAAATTGGTTATTTTTAAATATTTAATCCATTTTAATAAATCCATATTTGAAAGAGGAATATCTCTGAACTTTGGTTTTACAGGATATCTCCTAGAATTGGTATTCCTAACTTTGTAAAGGGACTGTTTTTGCCTAGTAATACGCCCTCTCCCTTTTTTGTTTTTGTTTTGACTTTTTTTTTTTGCTCCAATACCTATAGTATTTGAGGGCCAGTTTCCATAAAATGGTGGCGGATAATAAGGCATCATCATTCCAGGTTTAGGTGAAACTGTTAATCCAAATGCCTTCTTTTTTGATACACTTAAACCCTTTCCTGTTAATGCATTCAACAACATTGGAATACCAATAGATGCTAGGAGCGTCCCCAAAAAAACCACCTCTTTGTTTTTGTGATGGTTGAATGAATACTTGTCCTCCATTTTGAATAGCAGCTAGAATTTCTTGTTTTTGTTTTTTAGTTAAAAGGTGTTTATACTTAATCAATTGCTGTATTTTTGAATCTGGTATTAAGAAACCACCAGATTGAATACCTTTTCCAAAAATTTTATCTAGTCCCAAAGATCCGAGAGCAGATAAAGCCCCTGTAGCTAAAGCTGGTGCCGCTTTTGATGCTAATTTGGTGACCATTGGAAGCATTTTTGTTCCAAGTGAAATTAAACTAGACCATAAAGAACCGCCATATTTAACTGATTTTCTAATCTGTGTTTTTGAAATCTTAATATCTACACCAACTCCATTTTTTATCGCTTTTTGGATTTTATTTATCTGTGTTTTAGTTAAATTCAGTCCATCGCTTCCCATCAACTCATTTTTAGCTAATCGAATTGTTATTGGTGAATTTGTTTCATATGCTTTTGCTAATTTTTGTTTTTGTCCTTGAGATAATTTCACACCATATTCATAATAAGTTGTCATATTTTGTATATAATATATGTTATATAATTTTGATAATTACAAAACACGTTTAATTAAAAAACTATAAATATTGTAACAACATAATTAATTTATGCTTTAATAAGTAGTTTACCACTGCTTGTGTATAATTCGATCTCTTTTTCATGAAGAACAAGAGCATTCAAAGTATAGTTAGTTGCATTTGCTCCATTAAGTTCATATCGGAAAGTCAACGATACAATAAAATCTTTTGTGTCTTCCTCTTGATTTCTTAGGTCGAAATAAATCATTCCAAACAAATTTCTGAAATTACTTCTATCAATTAATGCCCCACTAAGAAAGTCATTGCAAGCAGAACTGTAGCTCATAAGTGTTCTGTATAATCTACTCTCTTCATTAGCTGACAATTCAAGTTGAGGATAATATATGCTATTATTCATTTCAAGCTGAGCTTTACTGAAAACTCTGTTATTTGCACCTATACTGAATGTCTTGAATGTAAATATATTAGCTTCTTGATTATCATATGAAGCTGTTGGATTCACCCATAGAAAAACATGTCTTGGTCTTCTTATACCTGTACTAATTCTGAAAAATGAACTCACAGCCGCAGTTTGATTTATTTCATAATGCTCTCTCAAGTATATCCAAGTTTTTGGTTTCAGATAGTTTTCCAGATATTGACGCATACCACTACCATTAAAAATAAGTTTATTGCACCATAATCTGAATTTAGTAATCAAAACTTTTAAATCAGGAGCAGCATTGCTACGAAATATAATATTGTTATCATTTTCTAATCGGATTAAAATGTTCATTTTTATATTTGGATGAAGATTCTTTTTGAATGCAGCAAAATACGAATATATATTCAATGGGATAGATATTTTGTTCTCACTGCCTGCGTCTGTAAGAATTTTTCGCGTCGCCAATCCTTGGTTGTACAATGCTTGAGCTGTTCTTGGCTCAGCTGTTCCAGTCGAAGTATCTAAATAAAAGAAATTGTCTTTAGCAACTGTATTGGCATATTCTTTAGTGTATTTTAAAAGTGATAGAACATTCGATGATTCATTAGCTTTTGTATTGTTATATACACTTATACCATTACATTCAACTTGTATTTCTCTGATGAAGGTGTTACCGTTTGTTGTTGTACAAAATAAATTTACATTTCCCACTCCAGCGCCGATACCAGCTCCATCTTGATCTTGATCTAACTGAAGAAGTTTGAAATTGACTTCAATATATGCATTATACCAGTCTATTGGGTTAGCCTCTGAGCTATTACCTATTACAAACATGTAATTATCTTTTGTTTGTCGATTATTTGCCCCAATATTAGCATTCAAAGGTGTTTGTAAATCATAATATGCATATTCATATCTTTTAACAAATTCTGGACTTCGAAAATTTCCGTTCATATATATATTATTAGTTTAGATAAAAAATCATTATAATAGTAAATCATTATAAACATCTTTAATATATTGATATTTGTCAGTATCTTGAGCCTGTTGTTCATTTTCTTTTTGTAAAAGTTTGATTATTTCATCACCTTTTGTTTCATTCGTTATTTTTGGCTCGTTTGTTTTTCTTTTTGTTTTATCACTAAATTTATTGTAAATTTTGTCACCAATAAGCTGACCTGTTTTTTCACCTATTTTTTCCGACCCCTTTTCTATCAACTTTTCAGCACCCTTTTTAGCAAGTTGTTTAGCTGTTTTGCTTGCAAGTTTTGAAGCTATCTTACTTCCAACATTTTTGAAAACATCAAATATTCCTTCACCTTGAATAATGTAATCTCCAGTATCTGGATCTCTTTCTCTTCGTTCCACCTATATAGTGAGTGTATATAAATTAAGCTTCTTTTATCACAACGGTTAAAGATATATAAATTCCATTTAAGTCAACCTCCCTGTTTTCGTCGTCTGTGATATAAAAAGTAACTTCAGATAGTACTTTTGTATTTATTTTATTCCAAAGATAATTTATTGGTTGTATTTCAAATGGTAGAGATCTTGTTTTTGTATTCGTTGAGAAGGTAAAAAGCACGTCTGATAACCGCCCTGAAATGATTGAATTACTTAGTAGAGAAGTTCTTATGTATAAGTTATCAATACTGTTGCTGATATTAGGAAATTGGGGTCCATAAGAACTCACTTTTAATATCCCTGTTTTATCGAAACCCAGTAAATCTGCAAAGTTTCCGCTATTCTTGAAATCAATCCAATAGTTTCCATCCAACTTTATGAAAACCTTATATGTTGTAAGGTCAAATAATATATCAATTCCATAACTCTCCTTTCGCATGAGTTTTCCAATTTCATTGTGAATATATTGATTTATATCATCATAGTCATAAATACCTGATGGGAATGTTATTGTTTGCCAAGAAGTGCCTTTGTTTTTTGAGATCTTTAATTGGTTGTTATAATATTCTGGTCGTATGTTATGCCAACTTGCAGTCATACTGAGATGATCTAATGCCATATAGTATTGTTTGTTGTCATCTAAAATTAATTCAGGAATGAACTTTGTAGTGAAATTACCTGGTTTATTATTTTGGTTTTGTTTTTTAGCATCTATTGATTTGAAAACTAAAACTCTATTTACATCCATTATATTATATGCTTATATATTTATTGTATAATTTCTCATGCATTGTTCTGTCAATAGCCTCTATTTTCAATAATTCATCATTGATTTGTGATAAGTCATTTCGCAACACTGGACTATTGTTTCCAGCTACCATTGAACCCATTTTTTATTTTCATACGATCAGCCAATTGCTTTGGATCTTGATAATACATAACACTTGATCCAATCATTCTGGACTTACCAGATGATTTGTGTGGCCCAATATTACTGAGCATATTAAGATCGTTAAAAATCTTTACAGCATTCAGACTGTAGTTTGTTTTGGGATTATATCTTTTAGTTAGCATATTTATGAGTGATTTATCAGCATCAGCTTCATAAACCAATTTACCACCATGATATGCATGATATTCAGCTTCATTTCATTCATCAATTTTGAGACATCAATAAGATGGCCACCATATTGATTACCATTTATTTTGAAAGTATTTCTTTTTGGCTGTTTATATATTCGAATACCCTCACCTTTTTGTCTATACTCAAACGACTTTAATACGTCTGAGATCGTATCCCTATATTTTCGAAGAACGCCTATTTCCTTAGTATATTCCGTCTTAACTTCTTTACTCTTGCCCCTTTTATTTCTACCCAATTCCTTTGCTAATTCCGCAGATTTTTCCTTTTCTTCCAATAATTTTTGGGGAGTCAATGATAATAATTGTGAGGGCATTGCCAAATTGTTTTTGTTTAAAATAATTTTATCATCTTTATTAAATCGGTTATCAATCTTCAAATATGTCGGATCTTCTCTTGATTTTTGTTCTGGTTGGTAATCTATTTGGGGCAGCTCATGTTGTAATGTTATTATGTCTTTATTCGATTCAATTATATCCTGAAATCCCTTTGTTAAAGCTAATTGATTTTCCCGTAGTTGTCCAATTAGTTGATCCTGTTTCTTATCTGTTTTTTCTGTTGGTCAATCAATGGCTCTCGTAATGTCTTAAAATAATCACTCATTACAATATCACGCCCTCCTTCCTTATTTTTTATTTCATTTTTTAATTCAGTAACAACTTTAACAATTTTATAATTATCATATTCTGAATCAGCATATTTTTTAATTCTGTCAATATTCATTATATAAAATATGTTACATAATTTATCTGTCGAAATGACACTTATCTTTAAAAATATGTGTAAAAACAACACTTATATTTATAAATATGTGTGAAAACAACACTTATATTTATTATCTAACATATTTGTATATGAAAATTCCGAATTACGATACAAATAGAAATGGTGAATCAAAAAAAAGATTAAACAATTTTTTAGACGAAGATTTTAGAATGATTATTACAGGACAAAGTCGATGTGGAAAGACAAATGCTCTTATGCATATGTTAAGAACACCACTGATGTATTATGATAAGATATATTTATACACACCAAATCATCATCAGCAAAAAATGCAAGATCTACAAACATTGATGAATAAAATATCTGATAAGGTTGGTTATCCTGTATTAGAAATTGGATCATCTGATGATATTAAAGACACTTCAGAATATCTCAACAACAACCGTAAAATTGTCATTTTTGATCATCTAATTAATGCACCTGATAAAATACAAAATAAAATTGCCAACAACTTCACAGATGGACGCCATCATAAGATAAGCCCAATTTATTTAAGCCAGAGTTACTATGATATTCCGCAGAAACTTAGATTAAACTGCAGTCATATGATGTTGTACCCACCTACTACCAAAAACCATTTGAATCTCATTGCCAAAGAAAACTTAATAGACCCTGGTTTGTTCAATAAATTAGGGCCCAATGAATTTCTGTTTGTGGACAAAGAAAATAAAAGTGTGAAGAAGAATTTTGATGAAGTAATCTAATGTAATATCATAATATAGATGGGCATATTAAATAACCTTAAGAAATTCACAAATATTGACATTTCTGAATATATTAGAATCATTAGCCAAAAAATTCAAGCAAGTAGTGGACTCAAGTTGGATGCAAACAATAACTATGATATGCAAGGTAAAAAAATAGTAAATATAGGACAAGTTACTGGCTTGGATGAGGTTGTCGATTTCAAATTCGTCAGAAATACATTCGTCAGCAAACATCTGCCGTTAGTTACAGGAAATCTTGACATGAAAGACAATAATATAAGAAATTTAAAAACACCAATTTCAGAAAAAGATGCTGTTAATAAAGAGTATGGAGACACGCATTATTTAAAGTTAGATGGAACAACTCATATAACGGGGGATCTTGACCTCAGAGGAAATAAATTAATTCTACCTGGAGAAATTGATATGGATCGAAAACTGATCACAAATATGGATATGGATGAAAACAATGATTTCAGTGCTGGGAATATGGTAACTTTGAAAAAATATCACCCTGATGCCCCAGTACATACACATGAAGTGACCAAAGATATTGATTTGAAGGAGATGTACAATATTGTCCAGTCAAAACAACAAACATGGCATGATTTGGGAGCACATTATAACAATCTAGTTTCTTACAATGATGTCAAAAATATATTCTTATCCCGTAAAGAGATACTTCCTATGGAGAATTCAATTGATATGAACAACCATACCATTTTTAATGTGAAAGATCCAACTGTCAGTGATATGGCTGCGAATAAAGGTTATGTTGATAAACATTTAAACGAAAAATTAGACAAAACGATTTCCAGCGATCTTGATATGCAAAGTTATAAAATTACTAATTTAGCAACACCTAAACCAAATGAGTATAGCGCTGCCGTAAATGTTTCATTCTACAACGCCGAACTCAATGATTCTAATACAAACTTGTATACACGAATAACAGACGATTATAAGAGTTATGTTAACAAGTCACACATAACTTCCTCTACTGCAGAAAAAGACGTTTTCAGATACCTGATGGAAGATGTGAACGAGAGCTCGTCGGAGAGTAATATTGTTGTTAATGGAATTATCAATTTTGTATCAAGCCCACACAAAATCAATAAGAAAGCCTATGATATGACTCTTACGACAGACAATAACGATGAGTTCAGGTCAAGGATAGGTTTTAATGCATACAAACTTCCTCAAGGTGAGTACACTATGGTGATTGAGTTTTTCGTTCCAGATAAAGTTCACATTGGTTCGACATCTGTCAATGTTGTCTCAACAGTTCTTAATATTAAACAGCAAACTACAAAGATATTCAACACTGAAGGATATACAAAAACCATTGTTCATTTACATAAGTATCAGGTATCTCCACCTGAATATATTATGATAGATCTTCATGGCAGAATATCGAAAGGGAATACAAAGAAAGCACATCTAATCGTTTATGGCGTTCAAGGTCATGTCTCGAGTGTCGATCCAGATGTATTTGATACTGTTTATGTAATTGAGGGCGGAAAAATGGTTATGGAGACCGATATTGATATGAATGGTAGAAACCTAATTGGTTTACCAAAACCCAAACAGTTACAAAAATTCATATTTTTAGGCAATTATATGACAAATAAGAACAGTTATGATATCATATTCAACGGTTCATTATCTTTTATTGCATTAGTCAATTTGAAACTTCTAAAATTATGGCTGATGATATTGGACGATAAACCGCCTGAAGGATATGAAAAAATGTTTATATTAATTCATAACACTTCGTTTGCTCCGCAGAATTGGGAAAAATCATCAAATAAAATTTTATACACTTTCAATATATCAACATCAGTTATCAATTTCAGGGAAGATGCAGACATACAAATCAAATTGATATCATTTGATGATGACATTAAATTTGCACCTTATAATTGCCATATCAGTGCACTTTTTGAAGAGTTTTAATCACATTGGAAAAACATACACCATATTTTTATATATAAAAGCTACATTTAATATAATCAATAAATATACATGTCGAATTTGGAGCAAGCAATTAATTTTTGTAATAAATTTTTCACAACCCAAAAAACCTACATCCTAATAGTAAAGATGAAATATTAAAATCGGCTTTAATATATCAATTTTTGTATGTAAACTATTTGAATGAGCTAGTATCATTTAACCAAATATTAGAAAAACACCCTGACATTGGATTAATAGGACCAGGTTCTTGTACTATAAACACCAAATACCAATTTTTAATTAAACATGCTATTTTTCATGATGCATTTGGAAGATTTTACAATGACTATGAAAAAGGGCCTGGATACACATATTGCTGCCTTTCATTGCCGAAGAAAATAAAAAGATCTCCAATAATGGGCCAAATAAGTGGTGTATTATATTGCCTTCTTTCAAATCCTAAAATATAATCCAAATATATAATATAAATGACTAAAACAGATAAAACAGAAATATTCGATTTCGATCATATTGATACAAACATAAGCCCAGAAAAATTATCTGAAATCAAAGCATTGTATAAATTTTATCATAAACGCTTTTGGTGTTATAAGAAGGCTTTCAAATATTTCAAGAGCTTGAATTTAATTATTAATGTAACTTCAACAGGCTTAGTAGTTATTGGTACAGTAGCTGGTAGTATCACATTAAATCCTGCTATACTAGCTTCTATTTCTGGAGCTGGTTTAGTTCTAAAAACAGTAAGTGACATCAATAATTATACAAAGAAAATAGAAATGTCTAAATTTGCATACACAACACATCAAAAAGTATTAGTTGATTTACGCTCATGTCTCAGAGGAAATCAATTTAACCATACCGCATTTATAAATGAAATGAGAAAGTTAGATGAAATAATCATCGATCTTTGTCCTCTTGCCGATAAATTTGAGAAACAGTATGATAAAAAATTCACTTCCGAGTAAACTTTTAGAGTAAATTTTACGATAAACTTTACTAACAAACTTTATTCAATAACTCATTCATAGGGAAAAACCCCCTTTGCATGACGTATGACTTCCTGTTTTTCTGAGAATGCCGCGCAACAAGTCACCTTTTAATAATTTTGCTGACATCATTCTTTATTAATTCATAAACCTGTTTCCAATATTGATCATAGAATCTTAATGTTTTCTTTGATTTCGAAAGTGGAATAAATTTATATTCTATTTCCAAAATTTTAAATATCTGCCTCAAAATGAATTTAATACTAATCACACGTTTACGGCAATTGTTAACCTATGATAATACTTCATCAATTAAAGCGAATATTCTCAGGATTTTCTCTCTATTATTATTACTGATTTGTATATTATTCTTTTGTTCTATATCATTGATTACGTTTAAAATATGATATTTCCGATGATATACCGATTTTCGCCGTATTTTACATATATTCTCATGAAAGTCAACATATGGACTAACTAAATCATAATCATGAACGGAGCCACAACTACGACAAACATTCATACCATTGTCATATAACACATCTTTATTTTCACAACATGGCTCATCTTGTTTCGATACATAATCTACTAATCGTTGGTTACAAAAATAACAAAGAACATTACCCATTGCTTTTAACTCATTATGAATTTCTAAATTACAACTCATTCTATATATACTATTATATGAGATTATATTTTTATACAACTACATATGACATCATAGACTTGACAAATGGAATTACCTTTCACTGAAAAGTTTTGATAAATCAATTTTCTTCAATCAACATCGGCGTATTTGTATTCTCTGTAGGTGCTGATGCTGTGGTTTGTGCTTGTTGTTGCGGTTTATATTTACTGTATGGGTTTGTAGCGACTCTAGCACCTCGTCGTTGAGTCTTGACTTGAATCTTCAATTGATTGATATTTTGCTTTGTCTGGATAACTTCAGCTGCATATCTTCTCTTCTTTTCATAAGAAATAATCTTTTTATACTTTTCCGACGATTGTATTTGTAATGATACAGCCCTTTCTTCTTTCAGCACATCAACTGCATCCAAATTACCAATGGCTTGTGGCATATCAAAGGAAAACGTTTGATTAGATCCCATAAAACTTTCAAGGGTAAAAATGGAATCCTGAATGTTTTGAACATAAGATTCATATCGACGAGTAGCTTCATCAATACTCAAAGGCATCTTCGATGTTCTTAATTTAAAGACAACCAACTTTTTATCAAAATCTTACACTTCTGATACAAAATATCAAAATTTTAATTTATGGGGAAGTTTTTCATTGGTTAAAAAATCATACGACTGTCTCGTGATCTGAAACAATAGGCTATACGTGATGACTCATTTCCTGTTCACAAAAGCGGAAAATTCTTAGACTATGATATCATCGACTTCCTCTGTTTCCAATGAAGTCACGCAATGTGATCATGCGTGTCGTAATGACTAATTTTCCTGGGGAACCCCCTATTGTATGACATCATCGACTTCCTGTTTTTCCGAGAATCATGTCACGCAAAGGATTCTATTATGTGGAATCACGCAATGGAATAAACGCACCATTTTGTTTTTATTAACATATAGTTTCATTTGATTTTTCTATATTTTTTAATCCAACAGATGGGAAGTAGTTAAGACTTGGCTTGGTATCAGATCAGTTTTGCAAAACTGATCTGGTGCCGCCAAGTCCTTAACTACTCGCTGGCAAGCGTCGGAAGAACTTTCAGCTTTGCTGAACGTCTGTTTTGTAAAGCCTTTGGCAGGTTTTGACAAACGAGAAATTGTGCGATCTTGTCCGCGCCCCGATGTGGACTGCGTATACACACCAGTGCTGGACAAATTTCTACCGGACCTGGTACCAAAGTGTAAATCTGAAGATAAAGTCCTCCGCAAAACTCAGGACCTTCTTCTTGATGTGGCTGGTCCTATTGCTATGTCCTATGAGATGGTCTGGCAGGCCAAAGAAAATTCCCAGTCGCTAGACCTTTCACACTGTTAAGCTGTCTGACAAGATCACTGCAACTTCTTGGCAATGTAAACAATCATGTATCCGCCAAACGCAGAGCTCAAGTTCTCAGCAAAATTGGCCCAAAATATGTCTCCCTCTCAAATGAATCATGGGAAACTAATGGCAAAGAGCTGTTTGGCCAGCAGTTCGAACAACGCCTCAAACAGCGGTCTGAAACAGCAAAGGCAATCTCCACTGCCACCTTTGTCCAAAGAGGAAAACCGTTTCTTCCAAGGGGCACCCCCTCAGCAAAACCCTGGAACCGGGGGGGTGCAACCAGTTACAGGAGCCCTCATTTCCGAGGCCAGACCTATCGTCCTTCCAGGCCATTCAGGGGAAGGGGAATAACAACAGCACCCTTCACCCAGTCAACCCCTCAGAGCCAGTGAGGAATCCTCCAGCTCATTCAGGTATGCCCATAAAACTTTCTGTAATTCCCTCAGTTTCAAAACTGCCCTTAGGGGGCCGAATATCTCATTTTTATCAGAACTGGCAGAACATAACAAACGACCCTTGGGTCTTGGAAACTGTGGTGGGGTACAAGATAGAGTTTCGGGAATCCCCCCACCAGACCTACATTCCCAGCATGCATGCATCAGAGGAGGAGAGAGATTTGATAGATCAGGAAGTGCTTTCTCTCCATCAAAAACATGCCATTCACAAGGTTCTAAAACCCAATGGTCACGACCCGAGCCAGTTCATAAGCCCCTTATTCACTGTTCCCAAAAAAGGGGGTGGGCACAGGCCAGTAATAAACCTCAAAGACTTAAACCAGTTTGTAGAATACCAGCACTTCAAAATGGAAGGTGTACCAATGTTAAAAGATCTTTTAAGACCAAACGACTTTTTAACCAAGATCGACCTAAAGGATGCCTACCTTACTGTCCCAATATGGATCCATCACCAAAAATTCCTGCGATTCATTTGGAGGGACACTCTGTGGGAGTTCGCATGTCTTTCGGGCTAGCCAGTGCACCCCGCACGTTCTCAAAGTTACTAAAACCAGTTGTAGCCCAGTTAAGAAAAATGGGAATCAGACTAATTATTTACCTAGACGACATGCTTATTATGGCCGAGTCCAGAGACTTAGCCATAGAACACACCACCATTGCAGTCAACCTGTTATCCAGCCTCGGTTTTGTGTTAAACGAGGGAAAGTCTATTCTAGTACCTACTCAAGAATTGGAGTTCCTTGGCTTTCTGGTGAATTCAGTAAGAATGTCTTTGTACCTCCCAAGGGACAAAGTAAAGAGTATCAAGAGGGCGTGTCAGAGTCTGTTAAACAACCCCTCCGTGTCTATCAGAACACTGTCTCGACTTCTGGGAAAACTGTTCTCTTCAATCCAAGCAGTATTCCCAGCACCCCTGCACTACAGGTTTCTTTTGACGGCCAAAACAATGGCTCTGAAGGAAACTCAAAGTTACGAATCAACACTCCTCCTGAACCGGGCAGCTCAAGAAGAGCTCCTGTGGTGGAGAGATCACCTTGCTGCCTGGAACGGCAGATCCCTCTTGAGAAAGATGGACGATCTGTTGATCGAGACAGATGCTTCCAACCTAGGTTGGGGTGCATGTTGCAATGGGGTAAGAACAGGCGGAATCTGGTCTCATCGAGAACGCCTTCAACACTTAAATTGCTTGGAATTAATGGCAGGAGGTTTTGCAATAAAATCATTTTGCAAGAACAGAGCCTCAATCCAAGCAAAACTGTTGATGGACAATACCACTGCCATAGCGCACATCAACGGAATGTCTACGAGATCTGGCAGTGGTGCCTCCAAAGAGAGATCTCTCTCACAGCACATCATATCCCTGGCATTTACAACAATGCAGCATATCAGGAATCCAGAGTGGATCGAGATTCATCCGACTGGAAACTGGACCCATCAGTTTTTGCTCGCCTCAACGAGCTGTGGGGTCCATTAGAGGTAGATCTGTTCGCGACACGGCTAACAAATCAGCTTCCCAGGTACGTGAGTTGGAGACCGGACCCAGAGGCGGAAGCGACAGACGCTTTCTCTCAGGACTGGTCTCAGCTAAGGGGTTAGGCATTCCCCCCTTCCGTCTGGTAGGTCGCTGTCTATCCCAAGTTCAGGAACAGGGTACTCAGCATCTGTGTCTTGTAGCCCCAGTATGGGAGACAGCCCTGGTATCCCCTACTGTTACACCTGAGTGTAGACTTTCCGCGCCTGTTCCCAACAGGCCCGTGGCTCCTCAGCAAGGAGGGGTCCCATCATCCTCTCCCCCAACTCCAACTAGCAGGGTGGCTTGTCTCAGCCAACGCTACACTTCGATGGGGATTTCAAACCAGGCTCAAGGACTCCTTGTCTCCGCCTGGCGTAACCAGACCTCTAGCTCCTACGAGTCGGCCTGGCGCTTGTGGTGTAGCTGGTGCCGTCAACAAGAGGTTGATCCCCTTTCTGCCTCTGTTCAGCATGTAATGAATTTCTTAGCATCACTCTTTGCTGATGGTAAAGAATATCGTACGATTAATGTTTATCGTTCTGCCTTTTCCTTGACCCTCCCTAAGGTAGAGGGCCTAAATGTTGGTCAACACCCACTAGTTTGTCAGATGATGAAAGGTATCTTTCAAAAGAAACCACCTCTGCCAAGGTATTCTGCTACCTGGGATGTGTCAAAAGTTCTCACTTTCATCGAGTCTTTAGGTGATAATGAGTCACTGTCCCTTAAACATCTCTCCGAGAAGTTAGTGACTCTCCTTGCTCGCACTTCAGCAGATCGTGGTTCTGAGCTGGCAGCACATGACCTCAGATTTAGGAAGTTGCATCCTGAGGGAGTTGAGTTTAATCTCCCTGAACTCACCAAGTCTGTTCGTGTTGGAAAAAATCTAAAATCCTCTTTTCATGCCAGCTTCCCTCAAGACAAGCTGTTGTGCCCCTGCGAGTGCCTCAAGGCTTATGAGTCGCTCACATCCACCTTCAGGCCTATAGACCCTGCACAGCCTAATAAGCTTTTTCTAGCAACTATCAGACCACATAAACCAGTTAAGTCTGCAACTTTAGCACATTGGATTAAAAATATCCTGCTTAAGTCAGGTATTGATTCTAACGTTTTTACAGCTCACTCAACTAGAGGAGCTGCATCTTCTACTGCTGCAAGAGCGGGGTTGTCAGTTAGTGACATTATGAAAGTGGCTGACTGGTCAAGTGACAACACCTTTCGAAGGTTTTATTACAAACCTGTCCATGACCCATCCTTTGGCAGGTCAGTTCTTGGTCTATCATAGGCTTTGAACTAGCATTGTTATATTGAGGCGACATTTATGAAGTGCAATTACAGATTATGCAAGACCCGTAGGGTTGTAGTATAAGATGAATTGCACGAATAAATGGAGACGAAAAATAACAATGCTCCCTCCCTCACCTCCCCTCATTGTTATTTCTTCTTTTCGTCTTTCACAGGTTCGCTCAGCAAAAAGACGAGGATTGTAGGGCGGACCGCGGCGTTATCAGGGGCTAGGACCCAGTTCTCCTACTCTGTTTGTTCATTTTCTTTAAATTTGCTGTCATTTGAGCGAAGTTAATAAAGGCAAAGCATTGTTATATTTCGTCTCCATTTATTCGTGCAATTCATCTTATACTACAACCCTACGGGTCTTGCATAATCTGTAATTATCATTAAATCTTAAATCGCTTTGAAATAATGATTATCATTAACGCCCGACACATTATGGAGAAAGAGTAATTCCTGGGGTCGAGTTTGTCTCGGGCCGCTCTGCTGCATTCAAAATGGCGGACGGAGGCGAAAGTAAGAACGCTTTTTTTAGACTTTTTAGAATCAATTTCCGCCTCAATTTATACACACCTTCTCTTGTTGGGTCAATTTATCACAGAATTTCGTCTTCCTAAAAAGAAGTTTCCTTCGATGGCTGTTGAAATACGAGAAAAGATTTCGGTTCTGTTCTAGGTGTACGGGATCACAATTGATTATATTAGTGGAGCATTTGTATGTATGTCATAAGATTTCTGGAAAAGTGTTGCTCGTGGAATATGGCAATTAAGTTTTTGTGAAACAAAAAGCAAGAAGAGAAAATAAGCAAGCTACATACATGTAAGAAACATAACACAGTTTTTCATGGATTGGAAAAGGTCATGGAAAGTCCTGCAAGAATTTCAAAATTTAAGCTTAATAAAAGGTAACAAACCCTGCATAACTTAAGGTACCATTCAAACTGGCAGATGAAATGTCAACTACAATGCAGGTCATTAGTGTTGGGACACTTACCAAAAAACTAGTCAAATAATCCCGCCTTTAGCAGCATGATTAGAGAGCCGGTGGTGGTAGTAGGTGTGGAAAGTGATAAATGAACGTTATGACTTTAGTTTTGGGTCATATAAAGCACAATTTTTGGGTGTTTTTAAATTCAAAATACAAGGATCGCATTCCGTTAACTTTGTATAGTTTGTTTTTGGGACATAAGAAGCGCAAATATGAAACTGTTCGTATTACTGATCTACAAAAAACTGCCTGTATGATGAAAGAAGTGTAGTTTTGCACTAGCAGTACCTTTTCAAAGAAAAATACATCTTAATGTTGAAAAAATACGCATTTTTATTAGAACCGGAAGTGCCGTGTCAACAATACTTACATTACTCACCACATTACTCACCACATTACTCACACCAATTTTCGAGCCTAACAACGGAAAATACACGCGTTTACTGAATTTTTCTATAGAAATATATGAGAAATAGTTTATTCAATGTAGTTACATTTAAATTTCTCGAAAAGTTGTGGAATTTTCTTATTTTATCAACATTACTCACTGATAACCAAGAAGAGAAGTATTTGATTTGTTGTTTACTTTAACGCTAATATGCCAAGTATTGTGGAAAATCGAATAAAACGTGCACTACTGATACAGACTACCTCAGTAAACAATTCTTCTAACAAGGTTGAAATATTTGAACTACTTTCGTTAGCAATCTTTCGGTGCTACATCGAGAAAAAGCAAAAAATGTTGGTGAGTATTGTTGCCGAGTAGTGTTGTCATTACTCATTAATGATGACGCATCACGTGCGCGACTTTAACTCCGGTTTCAAATATCCTGTAAGCTAAAATATTTCATTCTCGTTCATAGAAAACAAAACTCTTTCAATGGAAGCGTGAATTTACGCTCATAGAGACATGAAATAGTGCGTTGAAAAAGTAAAGAACGATGGCATTTTATCAAACCAAGACCTGGTCCGTCGCAATATGAGTTACATATAACTTACCCACCCCTCCCCCCAATTTTTGGTTATGTCACACAGTTCATTCTAATGCCAAACACCCTCATAAACAGTTAACCTATTACAGCTTCACTACACACGCAATATTTGGTTAGTTTCTAGCATAAATGAGCAATTTCAACAGACAGACACATTCAGACAATGCAGGTCATTAGTGTTGGGACACTTACCAAAAAACTAGTCAAATAATCCCGCCCCCCTCCACCCCCTTGCATTGTTGAGATTTAATGATCGAACGGACATTTACGCCGAAAAAATATTCACTTACTTTGGTCAACACTGGTTTGGGGGGAAAGGGGGGGATACGCTCAAATTGCGGCCACAAAGATAACTGTTATTTGACAGTAGCAGTATTTCATTATTATTTGTTAACTTTTCACAGGCGTCCCAGCTACTTTTGTCCTCCATTGTAGTTGTCTACTTTGCATGTTTCTTAATTTAATATTCGTTTTAGGAATTTTAGAGAAAGGCAAGCTGAATTCTTATTGTTAATACCCCTATTATATTATATTGCTATGTGTATGCTAAATAGCAGTGGAATATAACTTTTTTGAGATGAGGTTTTTACATAAAATCAAGTTTAATATTACTCTAGTATTATGAACGTTAATTTTAAAAGTTTGACACAGCCACATTGAGTGACGTGCACGCAAGCAAACAAGCAGCAAAGCTGCGAGGAAAGGGGGCGCAGACCTAGGGAAAGTTGAAAAACGACGGCACTGTTTTCTTACTAAAAACGAGCTACACAGCAGCAATATCATTGGTTGGTTTGCAAAGTGATGACCCTTAAGTTTCAATGAGCTGTCATTTGTCACTTTAATAAGAATTCTTAGATCACAACCCTCAGAAAACTAGGCAAACAAACAATGTCTTGCCATGATGTTGATATCTTGAAGCATGTTTGCGAAGATACATGTACTTTGGGAGGAATTGCCTTGAGAGCAAGATGTTTTTGCAGTTTTGCAGATGGGCTTTAACAAAGTCTTGATATATCATTCAGCTTTACATGTACTTTAGCGAAAAGCACAGTTATTCAAGTGCAATGGTGAGAGTGCTCACCTTCCACCAATTTGGCCAGGGTTCGATTCCCAGACTCAGCTCAAGTTGAGTTTGTTGTTAGTTCTCATCCTTGCTCCAAGGGTTTTTTTCTCCAGGTCCTCTTCCTCTCTCCACAAAAACTAACATTTCTAATTCCAATTCAACTTGGAATTCGAGGGCCACAGGTTTGTCAGTCACATGACTGTTAAAGTATCACCCTCATTAACAAAGTCAATTTTTTTTATATACAACTTGTTTAAGCAAAAAAATTTTCTTACTATTGATAGTTTTGATTCTTAAACCACTCAAACAAAAGACCCTTTAGACTAGCAACATATCATCACTATTTTATTTGCAAACAAGCATATCCATCAAGATCTGGGGGGGAGGGTACTAGTTGCTGGCCAATATTTAGTGTGAAGATGAAAGTTGCATGAAGGCCAACTTGAAGGGGCGGTGATTTTCAAAACTAGACAAGAGAGGAGGAGTTCGAACAGCTAGTGACAGTTAGTAGTTGAGGGTCAGTTCATCTAGGGTGATCAAGTTTAATACCATTGCCTATCACGTGACCTGGCTAACCTTAAACCTAGGACCTAACCATAAGTTATGCCCGGCCCTGAACTAAGCTACCCCCACCCTAGAAATTGTTCTAACCCTAGAATCTTAACCCTAAGCCCAGGTTTGAACTATCCCTAACCCTTGCTTCCACCGGGGGTGTCAAAAGCCCTGGTCACGTGACCTCCATTTTTCTTGTTAACCCTTTAACTACCAAATTTCTTTGGGTTCCCAAAGCAGTTTTGTGGGGCTAGGCAATCTGTAGAATTTCGTGACTGCATATAAATAGCTCACATAAAAATATACGCTGTTTCAAATCAACGTGGGCTCGAATTTTCATTGTGACATCAGTATTCAGCCGTTGCTCGCTCGATTAGCGATCACACGGACTCGAATCTGATAAGAATTTGGTTTATAAGTGCTTTTTCGAGTCATTTTTCACTGCAGAAACCCACAGGCTGGCATCGTTAAGCTGGAATGGTGGGCAGAGGCAAACGTCTGAAAGAAATCAGAGGTGAGAGATGATTTGACTATGACTGGAACGCCAAAAGTATCCGTAGCAAAACATGGCGGTCCATGAGTGAAGTTGTCTCTCTGGCCCTTCTGTGGTTGGATTTCGAGACCTACCAAGGCAATTTGGACGACTTTTGACTTCTAAAGAATGCAATCGGTGCAATATTTTGCCAGTTGGTCTGGGTGGCTCGACACTTATAAAAAATATATCAAACAGAGGTAGGTAGACTTGTATGCCGCCGGTATGGTCGTATTTCCCAGAATTCCTTTCGGTCGTGCATAAGGATACTATAAGTTTGCAAGAATAGCTCTGATTGAATGGAAATTGCTCGGTCTGTTGAAATATTGATGGAAATTTTTCTAAGTGGATGCAGAGGAATAGGTTCGAAGTTAGCTGCAAATGTACACTTTTGGATTTAGAGTTACTTTTTCATTAAAAGAAATTGATGCAAAGATGTGCGTTTTTTGTTGTTTTCCTGGGAAGTAGAAAACGGGCATTTCTGGATTTGCTGCCGAATGAACAACCATATGCAGCGGAAATCCACAGTTGTAGTCAAGTAGTTGGTTGTTAATGCTATGAAACTTATCGCTTTGCCCTAACAAGGGATCATTACTATCATTTGTGTAGATATGTGAAAGCTGAAGATCTTTAAATCACTACTAGTGATTTTCGTACGAATATGTACGATTGGTAGTTAAAGGGTTAATTCTTGACAAATAAATAAAACTGTATACAACGAGGTGTCCTTCAGACACGGCACAAAAGCACATCACTTCCAGGAACAGAAAAACTAAGCTGTTGCAAAATCGAATAGAGAGGAGGTTTTTCCTCGCCTTTGTTTATTGAAACATGAAAAATGTTCTTCAAGCTTTTAGATGGCTTGCTCAATCATTCATCAGGGGTTCTCCTCCTATTAAAATTTCCAGTACACAGTTTTGAAACAACACACACAAATGACAGAAATCACTCTAAGATTGATCACTGTCATTTTTAGCCTTGCTTGGCACAGCTTACTTGGGCATACAGCCACTCATTTCACATTGCTGCTTCAAATACCACAAGCTTAAAACCAAATGTTGACACAGACTATGTATTCGTTGCACACCTAGTAAGGCATCAAAAGTAGGCGGACTTGCCAATTGATCCATATGTCAAGCCTGTGCTCGTCTTTTATAAGAAAACAGTACAGTCCCTTATTTTCACTTTTCCTTGAGCTGTCACCCTCATTCCTTGCGGCTTGTGTGCACGTCACTTGACTCGACTCGACCAACTAAAATGAGTTCTCTTCTATATTTTTTCAGATCAATTGATTGCCTACATGTTAGGTAGAATTCAGTGTTCTTGCTGCAGGACAACTTTACCCAGATCAGAATGTCATACATGGTCATGAGGTGCCATCTGACCATGTATGTGTGATGGGTAATCCAGAGGAAAATTCTTTTTTGGAGAAGGACCAATGCTTTGCACTTCCAAAGAGGTTTCTTTACAGGCCTAGTGTTACACAAAACAAGTCTGTTTAGTTAGTACCTTACATATTTACTCCATAGTAAAATCCTTTGGTTGACTCTCTCTTAAGTTACCAATCTGGCAGGAGACCATTTCCCTTCGGCAACTTTATAGCAGAAATCTCAATTGATTCATTTCTCAGTTAAAAGCTGTATTATAGACTCACAGTCAACCATCTTACATACCAGTAATCAATCACCTTTCCAGGCCCCTAGTATAGCCACTTATGAGAGAGTTAATAAATACAATTATTGTATTTTATCTTTTCCTCTTGTTCTATTACTTGGTCTCATAATATTGCTTTACACATCTTAAATTACAGAAGTAATTAATTTATAGGAAAGGAATAGCTTTCCTATAGTTTTTACATTTTGGTAATATATTTTGGTCATGTATTTATGATAATGTATATGTTGTTGATCAAAATTTGCCTTGGTTCTAAATTTTACTATCCTTTGTTTTTAATAGGGTATGAAAATGTATGAAAATGTATGAAAATGTATGATAATGAGTTTTAAACAAAGGAAAGTAAATTTTGAACCAAGGCAAATTTTGACCTACAACATATACATGTAGACACTAAGCAGGGTTGTAATAGTCATATTATAATATATAATATGACTAAGTACACTCAATGGGTCCTTAATACTAAGCTAGGGTAATCTTGTCTCTCTTTGGTTCCATTTATTAATAATTGCAAGAATAAGTGTGTGTACAGATCAATGAAATACATACAATAAGAAACAATGTCTTAATAACAGCTCTGCTATAAAGGTAAAGACTTATTAAGTTCCAAGTCTTTTCTAACTTTTTTTTGACATACAGCAATAAAGAATTGTTAATGCTCACACATTTTCCATCTGCACTGACTGAGTAAAATCCAAGAACAATATATTTGATTATTGAAAGGCTATCAGGGCTTATAACCGCCTTATGTCAAATTTTGGCATTGTTCAATTGTGTTTTTGAGCCGAGAAAACATTTTCTTGCTTATCAAGTAATGGCAGGCTCTTGTAAGTTAAAGTAAAAGATATTCAATCAGGCCAAAACATCCGCTGTATTTTCACACACAAAAATACAAAATACATTTTGGCTAATGAGCATCCTATTTGACTTTTTACGTCAAAAGATTTCTTTCCACAGATGTGGAATTTTTGGGTCTAATTGCATCTCTTTTACGTCAACTTACATAAATCAGCCATCATTTTAGCAACAAAATGCTTTTTTTCGCTCAAAAACACAATTTGTAAGTGAATCACGCCAAAATTCAACATGAAGCAGTTATGACCTCAGCCCTTAAATTGTTACTGCACCTACTGGTATGTACATGTAATGTCAATTTTTGATACTACATATTTTTAAATTATTCGAGTATTTAGTATGACATTATTTTATATATCAGTTATTGAAAAGTAACTTAAATTTTGTTTCCTATTCACCAGTGCAGAAAGTGTAGAGAATCAACGGAAAACTAGGGTTCCCAACGATCCAAGAGAGTTAAATCCAGGAAAAGTTTTTATGAGTTTAGATCTTGTTAATGTGTGCATCCTCAATAGGGTGACATTGTAATATACACTTGCAGGCACAGTAAGATTGTGCATAAACATTTATTTACAAGAGCCTCCTTGATGCCCTGTTTGGAAACTGCAACTTACAATATCACATGGTACAAACACTATGAATATTTTATTTTCAATAAATAAATGTTTTTTAGAATTTGGAGGCTAATCATTACAAATAGTTTGTATAACATATGATTATCTTTAATTGCCGATTCTGTTCATTTTACAGTGTGACACGCCTTACCGTGAGAACCCAACAAACTTTTTTACAAGTTTTGCAGCTAACTTTACACTCCTATGATAAACACAAAGCGACAAGATTACATTTCATCGTTTGTCACTTCGTGTTCATCACAGGAGTGCAAAGTTATTTACAAAACTTGGAAACAAAACTTATAAAAAAGTTTGTTGGGTTCTCATGGTAAGGCGTGTCACACTGTAATATGTGTACAATGTATTATGAAATTGTTCTTGTTTGCAGAATATGTTCACAAAAGTTAAAGAAAATTATATTAAGATGTTGATCACTAAACACGAAACTTTTCAATAGATAAATTTAATGCATGACCATTAGCTTCCTCTTAGTTACCTCAGTATCTAGCTAATTCGAAAGTTATTGTTTAAAGTCTGCCTTATAAGTTTTCTTAACCTAGCTGTAAGTATTGTAAGAAACATTTGAGCACTAATTATTTTGAGAGAGAGAGAGAGCTATAAGGCAAACATTATTTCATTAATTGATACATTCTAAAAATGAAACAAATATAAATTTTAAAGTAATTTACACATATCAATTATTTTCTTTATGGCAAATAAATTAGAACTTTAAACCAACTGCTTTCATGTTGAACAACTAACATTGTTATAGTGAGTTTCATCAGGGGGTAATAAGCTCCTGGTTTCATAGCATGCAAAAGCAAGACCACATTTTTAAGGCGATTCTTCAATAATAAAAGTTGACAAACAATATTTGTTTAAACTTTCCTGATTTTTCCCAACCAGACATTGTTTCGAAAAATGCAATAAAACACATAGGTCACCATGCTCGCGAAAGAGTTGCGATGGATTAAAGTTGCCCTATTTATCCATGTAGTACTGCCTAACACGCCCACTATTACTTGGTCGGTTCACGTTACTGTTTACACGGTAGCTTGGAGCATAGTTGAAATGAAATGCTTGGAAAACTTTAATAGATATAATGCATCCACCATAAGGAACAATTTGATGTATGATTTACTGTAAAAACATGCAACTGACACCGACTCAAAACACCCCTTGCGAGCATGATCTCAAGGTCATAATTTTTCGGCCATGGGAAAAGGGTGTGAACGCGTTTTTAGCGATAACTTTATTTCCTAACAAGGGAATCTTTTTAAACTCTTTCAACTCAAAGAAGGTGATTTTAACAGTACAATTATGCAATAAGAAGGATAGGTAACCATGCTCGTTGAGGAGGAAACAACCGCTTTTTTATTTGGTCAATTTATTCACAAGGGAAACCGTTTTGGTTCAGACTGTACGCGCGCTTATGACGCAAGAAAATATGTGCAGTAGTGATGCGCAATACAATACTGAGGAATCACCTTAAGGCTGTGAGCATGCTCCACTTTAATAAGTTCTTATCCAAGGAAAATGTTCGTTGTTGGCATTCCAGACAAGCATGGATTAAAACTGTTTTCTAACTTTGAAATGTCAAGTTGAACTTTAATTCATTGCTTCCAAAAATTAGCAAAAAGCTAATATAATGTACAAAAGTGTTAATAAGCTTGCCCCAGTTTATCTCTGTGATTTGTTTACACCAAGAGTTACGTCTTATGACCTTCGTGACGCTAAACAAAGACTGGCATTACCTAAGCCGAGAACTGACTACCTTAGCGAAGCTTTAGCTATAGTGGAACTTTCCTGTGGAATAACCTTCCAGAGGAACTAAGAACAAGTCAATCACTGAGCCTTTAAAAAAGGTATCAGTGAATGGTTTTCCCTATCGAACTCTCACACGGCAAATATGTAAAACAGTGAATTACTTTTTTATACTGTAAATACTGATATTTGTAACCGTGTATAAATAAAGATTTGATTGATTGATTGATTGATTGATTGTAAGTATCCTTTTGAGAGCTCGCTGTATTAGTGTCTGCTATCAAAATCAAGCCATCTCATCTGATCAACTGATGCTTATTGTCCATTATTCAGCCGGGAAACCTATACACCCTACACCTTGCCTTACGATGTTGATCCAAATTTTTATTTATCAATAGTTGATAAAACGAGGTCGATTTTGCCAGTTCAGTGGAGTAGAAGGGAAAAAAGGGTTCTGGCACACTCTCCGACCGCCCCTTTTTAGCACAAAAACTTATTTCTTTTTGTTTTACCCTAATTTTAGCCAAACCTACTCATTTACATGCGATTTTACGAAAATTCACCAAAATTTACATATCCCGACTCATAGAAAATCGTTTCATCCATCTGCATAATTTCAAGCGTTTTCTAATTAAAAGTCCAGAAAAGTATCGTAAATTTTCGTGAAATCAAAAATAAAAACTCGCGTTTACGAAAAATTCCCACAAAATTCATCAGAAAAAAATATTTGTTCGAGAAACAGCGGTCGGAGAGTCTGCCAGAACCCTTCTTTCCCTTCTACTGAGGGTGGATAAATAAAGATGGGGAAATAAAAATCTATTTCCCAAATAAAAAAAAAAATCCATTTCAGGAAAAATAGATTTTTATCTCCAAATCTATTTCATTTCAGGAAAAATGGATTTTTATCTCCAAATCTATTTCATTTCAGGAAAAATAGATTTTTATCTCCAAATCTATTTCATTTCAGGAAAAATAGATTTTTATCTCCAAATCTATTTCATTTCAGGAAAAATAGATTTTTATCTCCAAAATCTATTTCATTTCAGGAAAAATAGATTTTTATCTCCAAAATCTATTTCATTTGGAAATAAAAATCAATTTCCAAATAAAAAAAAAATCTATTTCATTTCAGGAAAAATAGATTTTTATCTCCAAATCTATTTCATTTGGAAATAAAAATCAATTTCCAAATAAAAAAAATCTATTTCCAAATGAAATAGATTTGGAATGAAATCTATTTCATTTGGAAAATAGATCTTCTCCAAAATCCCATTTCATTTCAGGGAAAATAGATCTTCTCCAAATCTATTTCATTTCAGGGAAAATAGATTTTTATCTCCAAATCTATTTCATTTCAGGGAAAATAGATTTTTATCTCCAAAATCCCATTTCATTTCAGGAAAAATATATTTTTTTTATTTGAAAATAGATTTTTATCTCCAAAATCTATTTCATTTCAGGGAAAATAGATTTTTATCTCCAAATCTATTTCATTTCAGGAAAAATAGATTTTTATCTCCAAATCTATTTCATTTCAGGAAAAATAGATTTTTATTTCATTTGGAGATAGATTTCATTCCAAATCTATTTCATTTGGAAATAAAAATCAATTTCCAAATAAAAAAAATCTATTTTCCAAATGAAATAGATTTGGAATGAAATCTATTTCATTTGGAAAATAGATCTTCTCCAAAATCCCATTTCATTTCAGGGAAAATAGATTTTTATTTCCAAAATCAATTTCATTTGGAGATAGATTTTTTTTTTTCTAGTCAAAATTCATTTTTTCAGGGAGTTTTATTTTAAAGATAGGCTTATTTCTCTTTTTTACCCTCTGTTCATTTTGAATAACCTACGTAGATAAAATCAGTAAATGAATGTGTAAAATGCGTTTTTGATTAATTATTTTTATTTTTTGTCTATACAAAATGTCGAAACAATCAACCAAGCAATTCTCAATCTCAGATGGAAAAAAAACCAAAACATTCTCCTCCGTGAATTCTGCTGCGAAAGAATATTCCATTTCAAATCGTGCCATCACCAATGCTTTGAAAAAAGGAAACCCATCCATCACCCGGAGATCGGATAAGAAAATATTCTTCCTCGGAGAACCAAAAGTGGAAGAGAAAAAAGCAAAAAGATTAAATTCTCTCCAGATAGATTTTTCTTCACTCCCAATGGATGAGGAATGGTTTGATAAATTCAAGATCGTAGCTTCAAACCAAGATGACTTTTCCAAAAAGATCGTCAACAAATTATTTGCGGATGGGGACGTCGAATTTGATTGGAAAAAAAGGGAAATAATCTACAATGATGAAACTGTTTCATTTCTCGAGATTATCTCCGTTATCTGCAGAGTGGCGTTTCAGATCAACATGGATGCTCATTTAGCAAAAAATAATGAGGATCCAAAAAATGCAATTAACTTCAAGAAATTGGATTTCATTAAAAATCTGAAGAAATGTGAAAGAACATTTCAAGTGGACATCTTTAATAAAATCAAGAAATACAGATGAATTTTTTCCCCTGAGAGAAAAAAAAGATTTTTTTGGAAATGAAATCTATTCTCCCAATTCAATTGGAAAAAATGAAATCAATTTCATTTTGAAATTGATTTCAACTGAAAATCCGCAAGAAAAGAGGTGATTTTTCCAAAAAAAATCATCAAAGTTCCACGTGTGGTTAGTCATAACATTTGATGATTTTTCCAAAAAAAATCACCTCTTTTCTTGCGGATTTCAATTGGAAATGAAATTTGTCAACCACTTTTTATCACCCTGGAATTGGAGGTGGACGGGAAAATCTGGTGGTGGTTTCCCCCAGAAAATCAATCCACATGAAAACTGAATTTATTTCCGCAGGTTCGAAAACGAAATAGCCACATGAAAAAGAACCCACATGAAAACTGAATTTATTTCCGCAGGTTCGAAAACGAAAAAGAATTTGAATTTCAAATTTCTTTCTCAGGGGAGAAATATATTTGAATTTTTCCTCCAGCTTTTTTAGGGAGAGGAATATTCCACCCCAATCTTCTCACAGATTTCCTCATGCTCTTCCGTCTTGATCAAAGCCTCGGGGAAATTTATCGAAAGCGGTGTTTTGAAATGAATGACAAACTGACTCTCCCAGCTGCCAGGTTATTGACATATGGCGGCCAATCAAAAATCGGCATTGTGTCTAACGCGTTAGACAGTTTTTCGGGGGTATAAATTGAATCAATTTTGTGTCTAACGCGTTAGACAGTTTTTAGGGGGGGAGAAATTGGAATTTTGTCTAACGCGTTAGACACCAAGCGTTTCCACATCGCTCAGCGGAACCCAAGAATTAAATTTATCGGGGAACCTTTTCCATTTTACAAGCGCGAGTTTTCGTTTATTATCGCGGCGAATAACCTTTTCAATTCGAAACACATCTTGCGTTGTTCTTTGAAGTTCCGCCTCATAAAATGATCCGGTGATTGATTCTCCCAACAGATCGACTAATTTATACGTTACAGGATTTGTGTTTAATATTTCGTCAATCACAAATATCTCTTCCGACCAGTTCGGGGTGAAACCTTTGTCAAATATCTTTCGCTTATATTTTGATATTCTAACTCTGTCGCCAACCTTGAATTTTGCCGGGGTGTGTTTAGCATAAATCATGTCGCCGAAAAGATTAGCGAAAACCTTTTTCTCATTTTCCTGTTTGCTCGCCTCTGCGGGAGTCATCCGAATGCTCGAATGAAAACGGTGGTTATATTCATCCGCTAATTTGTCTAGTTTGTCTCAGTATATTGTATTGTTGTTAGCAGAAAACATTTTAAAGAGTTTCTCCTTGAAAGACCTGTTCCAGCGCTCAACAACAGACGATTTCTCTTCATTTTCCGTTGTATACAATTTTACCCCATTCTTATTCAGGAGATCCTTCATAACTCCACTGAAAAATTCAGACCCTTTGTCAGTCCAAAGCATCTTCGGTTTTCGCTCCTTGAATATGTCTCGGAAAGCATCAGCCACTGTTTGTCCTCGCTTGTCTTTCAGGGGACGAATCCAACCGAATTTTGAGAAAACATCGATCACCATCAGGAGATATCTGATCCCTTTGTTCCACTTAGAATATTTCCCCATCTCGACCAGATCAGCCGCCCAAATGTTGTCAATCCCATATGACAAAACTCTTCTCTTTGGAAATCTTCTCCTTATTGGCTGGTGAAGTTCATTTGCCAGATTTTGAGCCCAGCCTTCACTCAAAATCTTTTCCCGTTTTTTGGGGCACCGAGACCCAGTTTCTGTTTTGCTTGAATTGTGTTTCTCGCCAAAGCATGACCCCATTGTCTATCTTTCCAGGGAATGGCATCCAAAGCGGCAACCATTTTCCTGTCTGCTTTATTTTTACATTGACGTGGGTTTAATTGTTTTGCGCAGACTGAATAATCCACATCGTGTTGCATAGCAACTGCATCTGTCTTTCCCGTGGGTTGTTGATAAATTTCGAGAATCTTTCCATTTTCATCGAATCTGACTTGCTTATTCAATGGGTTATAAGGGCCTGTAAAATTATGTCGAGGTAAAGTGAATCCTTTCTTTGGCCTTGGCAGTTTCCCAATCAGGGAATGAACATCTAAAGCACCCCCATCCAAATCTGCTCGATCTGTCTTATATTTTCTGTTTGGCCTAATCGCCGTACTCAGTTGATTCATCATATCAGCAGAGGTTTTGGCAAGAAATGGTTTCATCTTATCCAACGCAAAATCCAATGCTTTTTTCTGAGCTTTTTTGTTTCTCAACAATTCACTAGCTCCATAACGACCCATTTCAACTGTTTTTTTCCCGAGCCAGGGAAGAGCATGAGCCACGCCAGTCAATGCTAATTCACCTATGCCCCCACCTTGTGGGGGCAGACTCAGTTTCCCGAACTTTTCACAAATCTTGTTTTCTTGATTCCACAGGAAGCGCAATGGCAAAACCACATATTTCTTCCATTTTTTGCGGTCATATATCCTGACGGTTTCACGCATTCAGTTTGTTTTTTCTCCTTCACGCAATATGACTTCATTTTCAATCGAAATATTCTTTTATGAATCTTTCATTAAACCTGGTATCAGTCAGACTGAGAGGCTGGAGAATATCATAGAAATCTTTCCCCTGCGACCATTGATGGAGGAAATAAAGGCAATAATACCCGCAAAGGACGCTGTTGATGTTTTGATACTGACTGCTGTTCCAAATCACCGGTTTGGAACTTTTGAATTCTTTGGGAAATCCCATTCCAAAAGAGTCGAAATACCACGTGAATTTTTTCCCCGGAGCGCAACACACCCAATGAGTTCCGGCATTTTTAGGCGAATCAAGATTGATGATGCAGGGAGTGTGTTTTTGTGGCATGAATTGATCTCTCGCAAAGATGCCTTTGAAGTTGGGAATTTTCAGAAAATCAATCCACTTCATGAGATCCACATTGTTCAGGGTTTTTTTTTACAAATCTCGGCTTTACAATATTGCCCCGAGAATTGGGATGTTGTTGAATGGACTGTTGTCCCCCAGCAGAAGTCCCTTGCCCTTTTTTGATTTTTTTTCCCCATTCCAACAGGGTTTCGTCTCCAGTTACCAATAAATGGGGGAGGTGGATTCAACGCGTGATATGGGTAAGGAGTCCCCAATCTTGGCGCTCCTTTTCCTTTTGGCCGTCCAACTCTTGGCGCTCCTTTTCCTTTCGCTCCCTTCCCAAACAAATTTTTCACCATGTCCAACGCCAGTGGAATTCCAATGGATGCCAGCATAGTTCCCAACAATCCACCAGATTGTTTTGCTGATGGTTTTATCACTAATCGACCTCCTGATTTAAGGGCAACCAAAATGTCCTGTTTCTGCTTATTTGTCAACAAATGTTTATTGTCAATCAGTTTCTGAATCTTATCTTGGGGAATGAGAAATCCACCCACTTGACCCGCTCCCTTTCCACTGATTGCTTTTACAACTTGACTCGCTCCTTCACTCGCTAAACCAGCCAGTGCTGACAACCCAAGTGTTTTACCCAGGGTGGGTATCAGTGTTTTAGCCAAAGGAACAATAGCAGAAAATAGACTTCCACCTTGTTTCATTACTTTTCTAATTTGTGTTTTTGTTATCTTTATCTCAACTCCTTTTCCCAGAGATTTTGCTTTTGCGATTCTTTTAATTTGATTGGCTGTCAGCATCAGCTCATCATTTCCGCGTGTTTGATTGCCACCTAATCTCAGGGTGATAGGGCTGTTTGTTCTGAATGCTCTTCCAAGCTTGCTTTTTTGCCCTTCAGATAAATTTACTTTATATGTGTGATATGTTGTCATTTTAAATGATAACATATGTTTTTCAGATCACACAATGACTAATTCATTTCCAATTTTATCAATTTTCACCAGTTCTTCATAGAGAACAATCGCATGTACATTGAAGTTTGCAGCTGCATCTGCGTTTAATCGATATCTGAATATCAGCTGCTTGGGATCTCTTGTTGGTTTTTCAGTTTGATAAGTCAGATCGAAATAGATCAACGGGAAAAGAGAATTGAAATTGGCCAGATTCAGCTGTGTTCCAGTGTTAAAATCATTTTTCCGCATTGCATAAGCCATGACATCCTGGAAAATTCTCACTTTTGATTCACTGTCATACTCTGTTTCCGGGTAGAAAACTCCGTTTCCATATTCCAATCGACAGTTCAACAAGGATGAGTTTGCATTGTCCGCATTCAGCTGGAAAGTGTTCATCAGATAGGGATTGCCTTCTGCAGGGTCATCATTGGGTGGGGCAGTTCTTTTCAGCCAGACAAAAATATGCCTCACATTGTCAATGCTCGCTGAGATCTGGAAAAATCCTGATGATCTTGCGGGAGCTGATTGTTGATACATTTCCCTCAGATATTTCCATTGCGTTTCTTTCAGGAATGAGCTGACAAATTTGTCATAAAGAGAATCTTTGGGAGTCAATCTTGGCACCCAAAACAAAAATCGATTCACAACAACTCTTCCAGCATCAACGCCGTTTGCCATATGAATGAGTTCCCCATCATCTTGAAGCTCAATCTCAAATTGAAGCTGCATAGGAACAAGCATCTTATCCTCCAACTCTTCGAAAAAGGAAAAACGATTCAGGGGAATGATCGTGTTAATGTTCTTAGCACCGCCGTTTCCATCGTTTTGCACTGCTTGAGTTTGCACCCGCCGAGCTTCAAATCCTGCATTCGTATTAGCAGTTGTTGTATCAGTATCCAAATACCAGAAACTGTTCTTAGCGACTGATCTGCTGAAGTCGTCGGAGTATTCCAGCAAATTCTTTGCGAAACAGACCTTGTGCAGATTATCAGTATCATAAATAATCTTTCCCGCAGATCGGATTGTCAGGTGTTTAATCAGGGAATGAGCGCCATTGATCACTGTGATCCTGTCAGCTGCTGCATACCCAGCACCATCCGCCAGTTTTTGGAGTTGAAACTGCACCTCAAAATACGCATTATACCAATCATAGAATGCGGATCGGTCATTTATCGTGAATTTATAACCATTTTTTTGTTGATGTTGAGCATTAGCTGGAGCTCGGATTGTGTCATCCAGCTGGAAGCGAACTAATTCATTTCTTTGGAGATATTCATTCGATCGAAAAGCCATTTTATATTCTTTTTTTTCTTTTTCGAATTCCCTGTCCAGAGATCAACCTGTTCAATATAGCATCAGAACTTTCTGCAGGGGTTGATTGTGGTTGGCTCGCTTCGCTCGATGGTTGTTTTTTACCTGGTTGTTTTTTACCTGGTTGTTTTTTGCTTCCAATTCTCATATTTCCCAGTTTTTTCATGATTAAATCGCCAGATTTTTCAACTGCTTTTTTGCCGAGTTTATCCCCAGCGTGAGAAATACCTGATTCCAATGCTTTTTTCGCAATGGGTTTCGCGAATTTCTTGAAGACGACTGATGCGACCTTCCTCAATGGTTTGAAAATATTGTCCACAATGACACCTGTTCCTTTGTGCCGGAAGACAAATCGCCCCAATTTGGGGTCATAATAACGAGAGAATTCATAAGGTTTCATTTTATTTGCTTTTTCAAGATCAGAGAGAACGCTGTATCAGCTCCATTCAAATCAACAATCCGCCTTTTACCGTCAGTGATATAAATCCGAATGGAGGAGATGGTGTTTTTATTCACAGGGCTGAATGTGATTCTCATGGGTTCTAAAGTGAAACTATAGGAGGCCTGCAGAACAGATGTTGAAAAGGAGAAGAGGATATCACTCTCTTCCCCATCAACAAGCGAATCATTTGTGAGATCGCAATGAACGTTCAACATATCAGTATCTTGACTGAGGTTTGGAACTCTGGGGCCAATGTTGACTTTATCTTCCAGAATCTTTTTCTCAAAACCAATGAGATCGTTGAAATTGGATTTCGAGAGATCAAGTTGAAAATTTTCTTCCAGCGTGATTGTTACTCTGAAAGTTGTGAGACTAAAAGCAAGATTGATTGGGAATTTTTTCATTCTTTCCTGCGAGTGGGCCTGTTGCTTTTTGAATTGCCTCATTCATTGTGGAATAATCCCAAACCCCAGCGGGAAAGGTGATATCGGAAAATGTTTTCCCACCGTCAGAGCTGAATCTAATCAGCTGATTTTTCAATGCCGCATTGATGTTATACCACGTAAAACTCATATTGATAATTCTGTTCAACCCAACAACATACTGGGAATTTGGATCCAAAGCAATGGGCCGATTGAATTTTGTTGTGAAATTTTCTGGTTTGTTTCCGCCTGTCTTGACGGAAAAGGAGGATAAAACGATTTCTCTTTCCATTTCATGGTTTGAAATAGTTTTTGTAGATTTTCTCATGCTGGGATCTGTTGATGACGTTTTCTTTCAGGAGAAGATCGAGAATGCCAACTCCGGTATTTCTGATGCTAACGTTTGTATTCCCAGCAAGGATGGAGCCAACGATGACCTCAAGTTTCTGGAGATCTGTGGGATCGGAGAAAAATCGGATGGTTCCACCTTTTTTTCTTCTTCTTCTCAGCCCCGAACCTGTCAATGTTTCCTTTTTCGCTTGATAATGTTTGATGTAATAATTTAATTCTTTAAATGAATGATCTATCCTTTGATGTTCTAAATTCTTTCGCTCTTCCGTTATTCTCCCTTTCTTGAATAGTTTGGTGATAGATGATTTATAACCCTTCAACTGATTTCTTCTGTGGATTGCGTCGGGAAGAACGGTTTTCTCCAGATAATTTCTTTTCTGGAGTGTTGTTAATTTTGGGGAGTTAAGAGCCTTATTCACTGTCTCATAGGAGAAGATATTCAGGGGGTCGAGTAATTTTGCTGCTTCAGTTTCGTGGCTTACAGCTTCAGCTTCATCTTCTGGTATCATAGCATAATCAGGAGTTTCATCTTCTTCATATGGAGGTGGTGGGTCACCTGACTCTTCCCTAATTTCTTCAAAACTTATAGGAGATGCTTTTTTATAACTTGGAGGATCTTCTGGAATTTGCTTCTCAGGTTGGGGTGGAACAATCTCATCATCGAACAAACCACTCACATCCATCTCTTCAAATGGATCGACTTCAGGGAGATAATCAATCTCTTCCAGTTTGGCTTTCCCAACTTTCTTTTTCTGGATTTTAGGCGGTGACCCCAAATTCGACGCAATCACCTCATCCAGTTTCGATGTGATGGGTTTGAATGTTTTTTCAAACCCGATTTGACTTGTTTCTTCACCCAACTTTTTCTGGGTGATGAAATCATGAACAAAGTTGATTTTTTTCCCCAAAGCAGATTTGCTTTTAGCCATTTCTTGCCATTTCAATAAACTCATTTTATATCCCAGAAACACAAATTTGGGATGTAGAACATCATGTAGAACAAGATGTAGAACGTCATGTTCATTAATAAAATGAAGATTCCAAATTATGATTGCCACGACCCAATCACCAATTTCAAACAACTTCACCCTTTCATGCCGGATCGAACTTTCAGAATGTTGATCTGTGGCCCTTCGGGATCGGGGAAAACAAATGTTCTTCTGGATATGATTTTCCGCCTGTTGTATTACGATAAAATTTATCTCTATGCGAAAAATCTTGACCAAGCCAAATATCAACATCTGCTGAAAACATTCCGTCCAATCAGCAAAGAAGCTGGTTATGACGTCGTGGAAGCATCCCCGGATGAAATCATCCCAGTTTCGCCATTGTTAGGGGAGAATCAAAAACTGGTTGTTTTCGATGATTTTGTTTCCGAAAAGAACCAAAAGCCATTGATTGATTATTTCATTCAGGGCAGACACAAGAATTGCTCTGTGATTTATCTTTCGCAAAGTTATTTCAGAACACCAAAAGATATCCGTGTGAATTGTTCGCATTTTTGCATCTTCGAATTCCCCAGCAACAAAGAAATTGCTGAGTTATGCCGGGATAATAATGTCAGCAAAGAAGATTATCGGAAAGCAACGGCGCAGCCTTTCTCTTTCCTGTATGTGGATAAGCCGAGGAAATTCATTGCCAAAAATTTTGATGAAAGCATTTCAAATGAGCTATTCAAATGGATTGCTGTCTGAAACAAGCACCTCCCAGGGAGGAAAAGGAAAAGATGGAAAAGATGGATTGCCAGGCGTTGGTTTCAAGCTGACGTCAGCAGGAGACTTCGACCTGCAAAGGAAACGCCTGACTAATGTCGCTGAAGGAACAACGAAATCGGATGCAATTACCAAACACCAAGTTGATACGCTTGCAACGCAATTGCGAGCAGATTCTCTCCAGGTGGATGGGTCTTCCCATATGACTGGGGATCTTGATCTCAGGGGACAAAAACTCATCAACCCCGGGGAAATAGAAATGAATCGCAAACTGATCGTCAATCTGGACACTGATGAAGACAATGATTTGTCAGCGGTGAATATGATCACTCTGAAAAAATTCCACCCCAATGCTCCGGCTCACACTCATGAAGTCACGAAGGATATTGATTTGAAAGAACTTTTCAACGTGAAAAACTCAAAACAACAAACATGGCATGATTTAGGAGCGCATTATAACAACCTGATCTCTTACAATGATGGCAAGAATATCTTTCTCAGCCGCAAAGAGACGTTTCCAATGGAGACGGCTTTGGATATGGGAAATCACACCATTTTTAACGTGAAAGATCCCGAAGTTGCTGACCAAGGCGCAAATAAAAGATACGTGGACAGTCAATCCGCGAAAAAGCTTTCGTTGGAAGGCGGAACAATGACTGGAAACCTGGATATGAACTCGCAACAAATCAACAATATTGCAACGCCAACTCTGAAGCATCAACCCACGTCAAAATCTTATGTGGATAATGCGATAGGAGGTGTGGTAGCCCACACGATAGAATTAGAAGAGAAGATCAAAAAATACGTAAATGAATCGCATATCACGTCAACCTCCCATCCGAAGGACGCATTCCGCTATCTGATGGAAAATGTGGATGAATCCAGCTCTGAACATGATATGGAAGTAACTGGGATAAGTGATTTCTCAAATTCACCGCATCATTTCAACAAGAAGGCCTATGACTTGCAAATAACCAAAGATCATTTCAATGAATATGATGGGAGACTTGGGTTCAATATGTTCAAACTCCCAGAGGGAGAATACACACTCTGCATTGAATTCTTCCCCGCGTCAATGGATGGTGTGAGTGTCGACGTTGTGAGCACAAGTCTGAATATTAATCAGCAATCAACTAAGAAGTTTTCGGGGTATACCCGATCCATTATCCACATGCATAAATGGAGGATTTCCCCACCTGAATTTATTTTCCTGGATTTGAAATGGAGAGGAACTGCTGAAGCAGCTGAAAAAGGAAACGCAAAGTTGATCATATATGGCATTGCTGGTTCTCAACCTGATGTTGAAAGCAGCGTCTTCGATTCCCCTTTCGTTTTTGAGGGTGGGAAGATGGTTATGGAGGCTGACTTGGATTTGAATGGACACAACTTGTCTGGGAGTAGAATTGTGGAAACCGGCGTCTTTCGAAAAAATGATGACAGCGAAAAGTTTTTGTTCATCGCCAGCACCTCAAAGTTTCTTTTCTTCCCAATCAAAACAAAACTAGTGGAAGTGGGGTTATTTCATGCCTCAATAAAGAATATCCCAAAGATTGATCTGACTTTCTCCATGACATTGAATAATCATAAATTTGAAAGAACCTGGATTGGGAGTAGAAGCAGAAGCCTGAAATACAACATTGGGAATGGAATTGAAATCCCAAGCATGACTAATTTTTCTTTTTCCCCTCAAGATGACCTGCAGATCGGGCTGTATGAGAAAGTTTTTCTTTCGCTGGTTTTTGAAATATGATTCAACTCCATTTTGGAGTGGAATCATTCCTCGCAATTACAAAGCTAAAACCAATTTAATGATTTCTACTGCTGTTAAATCTTTTTTAAAATCATTTCCATCAAAATCTTTATCCATAAGTTCCCCAATAAAATCTTCTGGTTGATAACCTAATTTTCCAAGATTAAGTATAATTTTTATCGCTAGATCATCGTCAAAATCAAGATTTATCAAATCTACAATATAGTCACTCAATTCATCTTCTTCTTCCATTTTTTATTTTAGAAAAAAAATCAAACTTTTTCCATGAGGTTCACCAAGTCTTTGTGATTTACCCAAACTGAAGTGTGATTTCTGGTTGATATTGGCCTTGATTTCTTTTTGTTCTTTTGAATGATTTTTTCATCCCTTTGATTTTCCCTCAATTTATCAATGAAAAATTCAAATTGGGGGGATTTCCATGTGATGTAATGAGTGATTTCCTCCGAATCAAGAAAATGGTTTTTCTTCCTGAGGATTTGGTTGAGGAAAACTGTGCTTGAAATTCCAAACTTTTTTAGTTCATCATAATCAAAAATATCTTCTCCATCAACTTGGAGAAAAGGTTCATCTGTTATTTCTTCCTGAATGAAGAAAACTTTTTTATCTGATCTTCTGGTGAACTTTTTGTTTTCTGAATTGTTTTTGATGAACCTCCAAATGGTGGAATTCGGAATGCCAGTTTTTTCTGATGCTTCTTTGAATGTGAAAAAAATCTGCTTTTCTTTTCCTTCTTCCTGGATTGAAAACTTCATTTTAAATGAAATTTTTTTTTCTTTTTCATTCAAAATGCCAACTTTAAAAGAATTGAGAGATCGTGCACGTTCGGAAGGAATGGTGGGATTCTCCCGGATGAAAAAAGCTGATCTGGAAAAAGAGCTGCAAAACCCACAGAGAAAAATCATCAAGAAAACATCTTTTCCCGCGGTGAAATCAGCTGTTCAAAAAGTTCTTCCAGAAAGAGTATCGACAGTTGTTGAGTCATCCATTGATTCCATGAATTCCTGGTTTGGAAAGATAAAGAAAAGAGTTGATTGGAATCTGAAGGAAAGAACCCGGGAAAAACTTTTGAAGTTGAACGCGAAGATTGGAGAAATGCTGAAGAGAGTTGAATTTGATATTGAAGAAAAACCGGGATTGGGTGGATCGACTTTTGTTGTCAAGGGAAAAGAAGGATATTCCGCAGAAGGATTCTTGAAGAATGTGAAAGGAAATGTGGTTGAAATTCTGAAGAAACATTTTGGGTTTAAAGTGAAAATGGTTTTGGTTTGCAGAATGATTTCTCATGATTTGGCTCAGGAAACAGCCATTGAAAATGATGCCTTCTTTTCTTCCTTAGTTGAAGAAGTTTTTGAGGGAACTGACTTGGAAAACTTATTGAAAGAAATGAATGAAAGAATGTTGGAAAACATGCGGAATTACCAAAAGGGAAGAAGCAACTGGAGATCCTTGCGAGTTGAAAGATTGGAAATTCATCTGGATGAAATGATTGTTGGAAAATTCATTCCCCTTCCTGATTGGCTTGCTGCAAAAAAAGCAATAACAAACATGAAAAATGAAAATGATGATGAGTGCTTCAAGTGGTGCATTGGAAGATGGAAAAATCCAGTGGAGAAAAATCCACAAAGAATAATTCCTTTGTTGAGAAAACAATGCGAGGAATTTAATTGGGAAGGAATTTCATTCTCCATTTCATGGCGAGATATTGACAGATTTGAAAGACAAAATAATATTTCTGTGAATGTCTTGGGGATTGTTGAAGGGAAACAAATCATGACTTTGAGAAAAGCAAGGGAAAAGAAAGAGAATCATGTGATTCTTTTAAAACTGAAAAGCGGAGAAAATGAACATCTTGCTTTGGTGAAGAATTTGAATCGATTATGGTTTGGAGAAGATTCAAAAAACAAAAACCAAAGGCATGTTTGTGATGGTTGTCTCAATTCATTCAACTCCAAAGAAACATTAGATGTTCATCAAGAATTTTGCGCGAATGATGGAGTGAAAGCTGTTCTCCCTCCAGAAAAATCAATTATGAAATTCAAGAAAGTTCAATGCGCAACAACTGTTCCCTTTGTCATCTACGCTGATTTTGAGTCGATTTTGGAGAAAATAGAAAAGAAAATTGGGGAAAAAACAGAGCAAATTCAACACCATATTCCCTGCAGCTTTTGTTTTCTTCCTGTGAGTCGAGTTGGGGTTGATTTCTCCCCAGTTTTCTTTCGCGGAGAAGATGTTGGGAGAGAGTTTCTGGTGAAATTAGTTGATCAGGTGAAATGGATTCTGAATGATGTGAGAAGACCAATGCTGAGAAAAAATTGGAAAAGAATTCTTTGGAAGAAAGGAGAAAAAGAAGCATTTGATAAAACTGATATTTGTTGGCTTTGTAGAAAAAAGATTGAAGGAAAAAAAGTTGCTGATCATTGTCATCTGACTGGGGAATTTCGCGGAGCCGCTCATGATTATTGTAATTTACAAGCGAAAGTGCCAGATTTCACTCCAGTCTTCATTCACAATTTGGATGGATATGATTCCCATCTTTTCATTAAAAACATGGGAAATGAATTTGGGGAGATTGATGCAATCCCAAACAATGATGAAAAATATGTTTCTTTTTCCCTGAAAATTGTTTGGGGAACATTTGAAGATGAAGAGGGAAAAAAACATGATTTGAAACATGAAATTCGTTTTGTTGACTCCCTGAAATTTATGAATTCTTCTTTGGCAAATCTTGTTGGAAATTTAGGGAAAGATGATTTGCATTGCTTGAAAAGATTTTTCCCAAATGATGTTGATTTGCTTTCCAGAAAAGGAGTTTTTCCATATGAATTCATGGATTCATTTGAGAAATTTAATTGTAAACTTCCTGGGAAAGATGCTTTTTTCTCCCAGTTAACTGGAGAAGGAATTTCAGATGAAGATTTTGCTCACGCTGAAAATGTCTGGAGAAAATTTGGGATGTCAAATTTGGGAGAATATCATGATCTCTATTTGAAGACTGATGTTTTTCTCCTGGCAGATGTTGTGGAAAATTTTAGGAAAGTTTTGTTGGAAAACTATCTGTTAGATCCCGCATGGTTTTTGACTGCCCCCTCTTTCTTTTGGGATGCTATATTGAAGATGACAGGAGTTGAGTTAGAATTGATTTGTGAAGGAGATGTGGAAATGTTTCGGTTTTTTGAAAGGCAAATTCGTGGAGGAGTTTCCACAGTCTTTCACCGATTTTCTCAGGCAAACAACAAATTCATGGAAGATTTTGATCCTTCCCAACCATCAAAGTTTATCGTTTATCTCGATGCAAATTCCCTTTATCCAACTGCGATGGTGCAACCACTTCCTGTTGGGGGATTTGAATGGTTGAGTGAAAAGGCTTTGAAAGAATGGGAGAAGATTGTTGGATGTGTTCTGGAAGTTGACTTGGAATATCCAGATGAATTGCATGATTTCCACATAATTTTCCTTTAGCACCGGAATTGCTGGAAGTAAATGGATTCAAAAAGTTAATTCCCAATCTCAAAGATAAAGAAAAAATGGTTTTAGATGGAAGGAGTTTGAAACTTTTTCTTTCCCTGGGAATGAAACTGAAAAAGATTTGGAGAGGAATTGGATTTCGAGAAGAAACTTTCATGAAACCTTTCATTGAATGGAATACGAAACTGAGAACAGCAGCCAAAAATGATTTTGAGAAAGATCTTTTCAAACTGGCAAGCAATGCTGTTTATGGGAAAACCATGGAAAATGTTAGGAATAGAATTGACATGAAACTGGTGAATGATAGGAAGAAAAAAGCAAACTTGGTGAAAAAAATCAACTTCAAACACGCGGCTAAATTTGGAGATAAATTGGCTGCTATTCACATGAGGAAAACAAAAGTTTGTCTGAATAAACCAATCTTTGTTGGAGCATCAATTCTTGATCTCTCCAAAATTCATATGTTTAAATTTCATTATGGTTATGTGAAGAAAAAGTGGGAGAAAGTCAAAGTTCTCTATTCCGATACAGATTCCTTGATTTTGGAGATTGAGACTGATGATTTCTTCGCTGATACTGCTGGAGATGTTGAGAAATGGTTTGACACATCTGGCTATCCGAAAGATCATTTCGCTGTGAAAAATGGTTTTCCCGTTGGGAAAAACAAGAAAATTTTAGGAATGTTTAAAGATGAAGCAGGAGGAAAGATAATTCGTGAATTTGTTGGATTGAGACCATTCCATCAAGATGGATGAGGGAAAAGGAATAAAGAAAGCAAAGGGAACAAAAAAGAATGTGGTTAAAAATAAAATTTCACATGAAGATTTTGTAGCTGTTCTTCATGGTGAAAAATTTCCTCCAATGAAAAATGTTTCTCTCCGATCACATTTGCATGAAATTTTCACTGAGCAGATTTTGAAAGTGGCTTTGTCTCCAGATGATGACAAGAGAGTTGTGATGGATGATGGAGTGAACACTTTGGCAATTGGTCATTGGAGATTGAAAATTTCCAATTGAAATCCGCAAGAAAAGAGGTGATTTTTTTTGGAAAAATCATCAAATGTTATGACTAACCACACGTGGAACTTTGATGATTTTTTTTGGAAAAATCACCTCTTTTCTTGCGGATTTTCAGTTGAAATCAATTTCAAAATGAAATTGATTTCATTTTTTCCAATTGAATTGGGAGAATAGATTTCATTTCCAAAAAAATCTTTTTTTTCTCTCAGGGGAAAAAATTCATCTGTATTTCTTGATTTTATTGAAGATGTCCACTTGAAATGTTCTTTCACATTTCTTCAGATTTTTAATGAATTCCAATTTCTTGAAGTTAATTGCATTTTTTGGATCCTCATTATTTTTTGCTAAATGAGCATCCATGTTGATCTGAAACGCCACTCTGCAGATAACGGAGATAATCTCGAGAAATGAAACAGTTTCATCATTGTAGATTATTTCCCTTTTTTTCCAATCAAATTCGACGTCCCCATCCGCAAATAATTTGTTGACGATCTTTTTGGAAAAGTCATCTTGGTTTGAAGCTACGATCTTGAATTTATCAAACCATTCCTCATCCATTGGGAGTGAAGAAAAATCTATCTGGAGAGAATTTAATCTTTTTGCTTTTTTCTCTTCCACTTTTGGTTCTCCGAGGAAGAATATTTTCTTATCCGATCTCCGGGTGATGGATGGGTTTCCTTTTTTCAAAGCATTGGTGATGGCACGATTTGAAATGGAATATTCTTTCGCAGCAGAATTCACAGAGGAGAATGTTTTGTTTTTTTCCATCTGAGATTGAGAATTGCTTGGTTGATTGTTTCGACATTTTGTATAGACAAAAATAAAAATAATTAATCAAAAACGCATTTTACACATTCATTTACTGATTTTATCTACGTAGGTTATTCAAAATGAACAGAGGGTAAAAAATAGAAATAAGCCTATCTTTAAAATAAAACTCCCTGAAAAAATGAATTTTGACTAGAAAAAAAAAATCTATCTCCAAATGAAATTGATTTTGGAAATAAAAATCTATTTTCCCTGAAATGAAATGGGATTTTGGAGAAGATCTATTTTCCAAATGAAATAGATTTCATTCCAAATCTATTTCATTTGGAAAATAGATTTTTTTAATTTGGAAATTGATTTTTATTTCCAAATGAAATAGATTTGGAATGAAATCTATCTCCAAATGAAATAAAAATCTATTTTTCCTGAAATGAAATAGATTTGGAGATAAAATCTATTTTCCTGAAATGAAATAGATTTGGAGATAAAAATCTATTTTCCCTGAAATGAAATAGATTTTGGAGATAAAAATCTATTTTCAAATAAAAAAAAATCTATTTTTCCTGAAATGAAATGGGATTTTGGAGATAAAAATCTATTTTCCCTGAAATGAAATAGATTTGGAGATAAAAATCTATTTTCCCTGAAATGAAATAGATTTGGAGAAGATCTATTTTCCCTGAAATGAAATGGGATTTTGGAGAAGATCTATTTTCCAAATGAAATAGATTTCATTCCAAATCTATTTCATTTGGAAATAGATTTTTTTTTTATTTGGAAATTGATTTTTATTTCCAAATGAAATAGATTTGGAGATAAAAATCTATTTTTCCTGAAATGAAATAGATTTTTTTTTATTTGGAAATTGATTTTTATTTCCAAATGAAATAGATTTTGGAGATAAAAATCTATTTTTCCTGAAATGGATTTTTTTTATTTGGGAAATAGATTTTTATTTCCCCATCTTTATTTATCCACCCTCAGTAGAAGGGAAAGAAGGGTTCTGGCAGACTCTCCGACCGCTGTTTCTCGAACAAATATTTTTTTCTGATGAATTTTGTGGGAATTTTTCGTAAACGCGAGTTTTTATTTTTGATTTCACGAAAATTTACGATAATTTTCTGGACTTTTAATCAGAAAACGCTTGAAATTATGCAGATGGATGAAACGATTTTCTATGAGTCGGGATATGTAAATTTTGGTGAATTTTCGTAAAATCGCATGTAAATGAGTAGGTTTGGCTAAAATTAGGGTAAAACAAAAAGAAATAAGTTTTTGTGCTAAAAAGGGGCGGTCGGAGAGTGTGCCAGAACCCTTCTTTCCCTTCTACTCAATGGGAAAACTTATATAACCAACCCCTTTCCTCACGATGTTGACCCCGATTTTCATTTATTCAATAACAAAGTGGGTAAAACGGGGGGGGGGTCGATTTTACTAATTCAGCCGGTTAACCTATAAACTTAACACCTTTACACCTTACACCTTTACACCTTTTAGGATGTTGACCGCATTTTCATTTATTCAGTACTAGAGTGGGTAAAACGTGATCGATTTTAATAGTTCAGCCGGTTAACCCATATACCCCAAACCTTGCCTTAGGATGTTGACCCCAATTTTCATTTATTTCATTAATACTATAGTCGGTAAAACGGGATCGATTTTACTAGTTCAGTCAGTTAACCTGTATACCCCAAACCTTGTGTTAGGATGTTGACCCCAATTTTCATTAATTCAATAACAGAGTGGGTAAAACGGGGTCAATTTTACTAGTTCAGCCGGTTAACATATACACCCTCCACCTTGCCTTAAGATGTTGACCCCAATTTTCATTAATTCAATAATAGAGTGGGTAAAACGGGGTCAATTTTACTAGTTCAGCCGGTTAACCTATATACCCCAAACCTTGTGTTACGATGTTGACCCCAATTTTTATTAATTCAATAATAGAGTGGGTAAAACGGGGTCAATTTTACTAGTTCAGCCGGTTAACATATACACCCTCCACCTTGCCTTAGGATGTTGACCCCAATTTTCATTTGTTCAGTACTAGAGTCGGTAAAACGGGGTCAATTTTACTAGTTCAGCCGGTTAACATATACACCCTCCACCTTGCCTTAGGATGTTGACCCCAATTTTCATTTATTCTATAATAGAGTCGGTAAAACGGGGTCAATTTTACTAGTTTAGCCGGTTAAGCCATATACCCCAAACCTTGCCTTAGTATGTTGACCCCAATTTTCATTTGTTCAATACTAGAGTCGGTAAAATGGGGTCGATTTTACTAGTTCAGCCAGTTAACCTTTATACCCCAAACCTTGCCTTAGGATGTTGACCCTAATTTTCATTTATTTCGTTAATACTAGAGTCGGTAAAACGGGATCGATTTTACTAGTTCAGTCGGTTAACCTATATACCCCAAAACTTGTGTTGCGATGTTGACCCCAATTTTCATTAATTCAATAATGGAGTGGGTAAAACGGGGTCAATTTTACTAGTTCAGCCGGTTAACATATACACCCTCCACCTTGCCTTAGGATGTTGACTCCAATTTTCATTTATTTCGTTAATACTAGAGTCGGTAAAACGGGATCGATTTTACTAGTTCAGTCGGTTAACCTATATACCCCAAACCTTGTGTTACGATGTTGACCCCAATTTTCATTAATTCAATAATAGAGTGGGTAAAACGGGGTCAATTTTACTAGTTTAGCCGGTTAACATATACACCCTCCACCTTGCCTTAGGATGTTGACCCCAATTTTCATTGGTTCAATACTAGAGTCGGTAAAATGGGGTCGATTTTACTAGTTCAGCCAGTTAACCTATATACCCCAAACTTTGCCTTAGGATGTTGACCCCAATTTTCATTTATTCAATAATAGAGTGGGTAAAACGGGGTCAATTTTACTAGTTTAGCCGGTTAACATATACACCCTCCACCTTGCCTTAGGATGTTGACCCCAATTTTCATTTGTTCAGTACTAGAGTCGGTAAAACGGGGTCAATTTTACTAGTTCAGCCGGTTAACATATACACCCTCCACCTTGCCTTAGGATGTTGACCCCAATTTTCATTTGTTCAGTACTAGAGTCGGTAAAACGGGATCGATTTTACTAGTTCAGCGAGTTAACCTATATACCCTAAATCTTGCCTTAGGATGTTGACCTCAATTTTCATTTATTCTATAATAGAGTGGGTAAAACGGGGTCAATTGTACTAGTTTAGCCAGTTAACCCATATACCTCAAACCTTGCCTTAGGATGTTTACCCCACCCAATTTTCATTTATTTTAGAGTGGGTAAAACGGGGTCGATTTCACTGGTTCAGCCCTGAAACCTATACACCCCCACCTTGCGTTAAGATGTTGACCTCTCATTTATTTAATACTAGAGTCGGTAACACGGGTTCGATTGACTATATGGTACAACACATACGGGCCAAGAGAGCCGTTGCTCGGGATGTTGCAAACGCGGTATTTGAATGCGGACTTTCACAGGGTGAAATAAGGAGTTTCCGTAACTCGGAAATGTTACGGAAACATGAAACTTTGAGTTTCAGTCGCGTTTCCGCGACGCGGATACAACGGGAAACACGTAACAAGAAATTTATTCATTCTCTACGCGTTTCCGTAGGGTTTCCGATCACGGACACGAACACACCCGTTTCCGTAGTGTTTAAGTCCGCGTATTCCTAACTGATTCCTATTGTTTTATATCGTACATTCTACAAAAACTCCAGGCCGGCCCAAACCACAATTTTCAATCTGAAGTTCTTACCGTTGTTGGTTCGAGATCTGAGGTCTGAGTAAAAGGCTCCTGGTCTGATGTATAAACAGAATTGTGTTGATGTTGAGCTGTACCTAACAGAATTTTTTATTCGGGCAAATTTTTATTTATTGCTAATTTGCCATTATCACGGCGAAGTGATGTTTCCGGCTATTAAAACAAACTAGGGCCAATTAATGGTAGGTTTGCTTCACATGCATGTCTGTGGAGTATTAAGTTTTCCCGCTGAAAGTGTGCCACACTGTGGCCGGGAGAGGTTGAGTACGGTTTTGTCATGCGCATATGGAGTTCTTCCCGGCGGGCTGTTCGAGTTATTGGCGCTCTTTTCACTTTTCAACGGCGAACCTTCGAGCTCAAGTCTGTACATTTAGTTAATCTGAAGCATTTGAAGGGATTAGAAAGTTATCGTCTCGCTTTGTAAGCTCTATTTATCACCTTATAACATTGTTTCAACGTATCTGCGCTGGATATGCATATTTTTCTTCCATTTCATCAAGCTTATGGAGTCATATTTTCATTATGGCCGCCAGTGATCGAAGATGTTTCTGCAAAGGTAGGTTCGATGTGTTTGTTTTATTTGCTATTTTAAAACATGCTAGCCTACACTTTTTATGCTTCCTCGTGTACATGTAGTTTATTTAAATCAGAAACAACAAATGATTTGTAAGCCGCAAGTGTTTAGCGTGTTTTAATGCCCTTTCTACTCCGGCTATAGGCTCAAACCTACGTACAGCTGTAGCTTGATTCGTGTTGAAATTCATCATTTTAAATTAAAGTCCTGGAGGCTGGAACAGTAGTTGCACACTACAAACAGTTCTTTATGGCGCTGTTAGAGTAAGTACTTGTAAAGGAGTATTGAATGCTTTTCATGTATTTTTTATTTCTGACATAAGCTTAACATTTATTATCATAATTTCAAATTTGAGCGGAAGGAATGACGTTTACATGTATCTCATTTGGTGATCTTAGATCTTAAATGATACAGTCTAGTACTTTTCTTTGTGATAAACCAAGCAACTTTCACAAACACAAATACATGTATATGTATGGTCATTGCAAATGAGTTTCAGTTACTTTCACTATACATAACAAGTATTTTTGTCTCAAAATCAGTCAGTTTTAAGTACTGAATGTTGTATGTAAGCTTATTGTGCCAAAGAGACAACAATAAAACCGACAATGATTGCTATCAAGTTGCGAATTTTAGTAGGATGTCGTTAGAAAATATTTTGATAAACCTAACAACATTCATTGACACAAGTAACGGCCGCCCATCTTTGAGTGGGCAGTGCCAATGTTGTTTATCCATCTCCGAGTGGAAAAAATGGCGCTTGTGTCAATGATCTTTTATTTTTCTAAAATCCGTCGCGAAAGAGACAACAAAACTGACAATGATTGCTATATCGAGTTGCGAATTTTAGTAGGATGTCGTTAGAAAATATTTTGATAAACCTAACAACGTTCATTGACACAAGTAACGGCCGTCCATCTTTGAGTGGACAGTGCTAATGTTGTTTATCCATCTCTGAGTGGAAAAAATGGCGCTTGTGGCAATGATCTTTTATTTTTCTAAAATCTGTCGCGAAAGAGACGACAACAAAACCGACAATGATTGCTATATCGAGTTGCGAATTTTAGTAGGATGTCGTTAGAAAATATTTCGATAAACCTAACAACGTTCATTGACACAAGTAATGGCCGTCCATCTTTGAGTGGACAGTGCCAATGTTGTTTATCCATCTCTGAGTGGAAAAAATGGCGCTTGTGGCAATGATCTTTGATTTTTCTAAAATCTGTCGCGAAAGAGACAACAAAACCAACAATGATTGCTATATCGAGTTGCGAATTTTAGTAGGATGTCGTTAGAAAATATTTTGATAAACCTAACAACGTTCATTGACACAAGTAACGGCCGTCCATCTTTGAGTGGACAGTGCCAATGTTGTTTATCCATCTCTGAGTGGAAAAAATGGCGCTTGTGGCAATGATCTTTTATTTTTCTAAAATCTGTCGCGAAAGAGACGACAACAAAACCGACAATGATTGCTATATCGAGTTGCGAATTTTAGTAGGGTGTCGTTAGAAAATATTTTGATAAATCTAACGTTCATTGACACAAGTAACGGCCGTCCATCTTTGAGTGGACAGTGCCAATGTTGTTTATCCATCTCTGAGTGGAAAAAATGGCGCTTGTGGCAATGATCTTTGATTTTTCTAAAATCTGTCGCGAAAGAGACAACAAAACCGACAATGATTGCTATCGAGTTTTTAGTAGGATTTCTTAGAAAATATTTTGATAAACCTAACGTTCATTGACACAAGTAACGGCCGTCCATCTTTGAGTGGACAGTGCCAATGTTGTTTATCCATCTCCGCGTGGAAAAAATGGCGCTTGTGTCAATGATCTTTGATTTTTCTAAAATCCGTCGCGAAAGAGACAACAAAACCGACAATGATTGCTATCGAGTTTTTAGTAGGATTTCTTAGAAAATATTTTGATAAATCTAACGTTCATTGACACAAGTAACGGCCGTCCATCTTTGAGTGGACAGTGCCAATGTTGTTTATCCATCTCCGAGTGGAAAAAATGGCGCTTGTGTCAATGATCTTTGATTTTTCTAAAATCCGTCGCGAAAGAGACAACGACAAAACCGACAATGATTGATATATCGAGTTGCGAATTTTAGTAGGATGTCGTTAGAAAATATTTTGATAAATCTAACGTTCATTGACACAAGTAACGGCCGTCCATCTTTGAGTGGACAGTGCCAATGTTGTTTATCCATCTCTGAGTGGAAAAAATGGCACTTGTGGCAATGATCTTTGATTTTTCTAAAATCTGTTGCGAAAGAGACAACAACAACAAAACCGACAATGATTGCTATATCGAGTTGCGAATTTTAGTAGGATGTCGTTAGAAAATATTTCGATAAACCTAACAACGTTCATTGACACAAGTCAATGACACAAGTCAAGACACAAGTAACAGCCGTCTATCTTTGAGTGGGCAGTGCCAATGTTGTTTATCCATCTCTGAGTGGAAAAAATGGCGCTTGTGTCAACGATCTTTGATTTTTCTAAAATCCACCGTGAAAGAGACTACAATAAAACTGACAACGATTGCTATCGAGTTTTTAGTAGGATTTCTTAGAAAATATTTTGATAAACCTAACAATGTTTATTGACACAAGACATAGTGTAATTGCCTTTCATTGCTATTCTGTTTCAACAGTATTACATGAACTTTAAAGAAAACTATTTACAGAAGTGAAAATAATAGATCTCGGTTAAAAGATACAGTAACACCTGACAAGTGAAATAATATCTTATTTGACACATTGTTTTCTTTAACCATCTTGAGGTACATGTATGACCATGAAAGCAATAAGAAAGTGGAGGAAATCTTAGTGAAAGAAGTCAGAGGAACTTTTGGAAAACAGAAGTGGTTTAAGGCTGAGATTAAAGGTATGTACATGTATGGATTTCCTGGTGATCAGGATACAGAGTTTACACTCCAAGTACAGTACAACCTATTTTAGTGATTGTATTAGGTGGCCATCCTCTATTTAATTAAGTGGCCAGTTCCATACGCTGTTTTTTTGCCCATGCAAATTTTGTATCTGCTGCCTGAGTTTATTAAACAGTCACCTCTATTCAGTGGTCACAGCCATGCTTTGGCGGTCCCTTGTTCGCATGTCTTTGTTAATTATTTTATGTGTACCTGTATTAAAATGCCAAACTTGAAGAAGATTTATTCACTCTACACTACAGAGTTGTTATTGATCATTACTGCATGTATTGCATTCACCACTGTTTTAGATTTACGTGCTTTCTAGACATTAATGTACATGTACACTGTACTCTAATGTATTTGACCATGCCCACAAAGTATTTTTAGTTAACATGTCCTAAGGGTGGCCTGTAAATGTAGGTTCAACTGTTTTAATGTTTTGCAATCCTGTAGTACATGTACACACTGTATCACCACATCACTGATACTATAATATCTTGAATTATTGCTACACCTCAAAGTAACAGTGTGACACTTACTAAAATCACTTTAATTCAAGATTGGTAATTCTTAAATCACTGTTTCAAAGTAAAAATGTAAATACCCGTAATTACATTTTGCTTTAAACAAACTGGAAATTTATCCTTGTGCATGAATAACTGTTCTTTTTGTTCTTACTTTTAGAGAAAACAGTCATTTTTATTTTAAGGAAAGGTCCATGTTTTACCATAAATTTGGATAATCTATTGATAAAAGGCTCAAACAAGTTGAAATAACACCTCTCGAGTAAGCAGTACACCACAAAGTAAACAAAAGAAATGTGAAATTTGCACTCATTCAAGTAAATACAGCATAAATTTGGGTGTGAGTGCATGAAAATACTAATAATTATGTTCAGATTTTGTTGTTTAGTTAGTTACCATTTTTGGCAGAGTTTACATGTACCTATACTCACCAAATATTCATGTACACTGTACATTTATTACATTTCCTTTTTTTTCAGGGGCTATTTGTCAGTACTGGCAGAGCACACAGGATGATGATATTTGAAAAAAAATGGAAAACTAAACCAGCATAGAATCATGAGAAGACGTTGACGAGAGTGAAAAGGGTAAGCTATCGGCATGATACATGTAGTAATGACACCTTTATTAATTTTAAAATACCGATTATCGTTAAATGTCCACATCACTTTACAATACAGTGTACCTCTGTAAATGCTCAAGTCAATAATTAACGGTTTTAGGAAAATGCACTAAGTATATATATATATATATATATATATATATATATAGACGGTTTTGAAGGTGCTGCCTGAGCCAACGAAAGATGTCATACCAAAAGGATCACAATAATGGATTCACAGTCCGGATTCGGTGGATATGATAAAAACTAGTTAAAAAGACCGAAAATGGACAACTTTTGGTATAAAAAATATAAAAATTTAGTTTAAAAACGTTTCGGTCTCTCGACCTTCATCAGTTATACAGACAAGTTACACATGAGACTTAAATACGGTTACAACAATGACTTAATGTTAAACTACTGATAAATTACGTAACAAACACAAATCAAGACACAGAAAAATTACTTGTCACGAAAGAAGCGTATTGGAGTGCGCAACTATTTTCCCTTTCACCTTTTGGGCTAAATAAAAGACAAGAATTTCATTCAAAAAATCGTATTCATTACAATTAAATTCAGGGAGGTTTCATCACTGGGTTGTGATTTTCTTATAGTGAATTTTTAGCATAAATTTTTTATCGTCTTTTGTAATTGTCTTAACGTTCAAGGGCCTCGTTCGGGAATTTGTTATTTTTGTGCTGGCCTCGTCACTCAAAGGCTCTGAGTGTGGAATTTATTACTCATTGTTTAAGGACCCTGCTCAGGGATTTTGTTGTGGCATTGGCCTGTATGATTGTTCAGAGCCCTGAATGGGAAACTTATTAAGTTGGGGCTATTGCATAACTTTTTTTTTATTTGATTGTTTTTATTAGTTATTATATCTTTTGTTAGGTTAATGTAGTTCATTAGTATTATTTGTGGCAATTGTGGTTTGCCTTTGGTTTAGTCTCGTTATCACTTCTATTATTGTATGATTGTTGTAATTTTTGCTTTTATTTTTGTTACGTAATTTATCAGTAGTTTAACATTAAGTCATTGTTGTAACCGTATTTAAGTCTCATGTGTAACTTGTCTGTATAACTGATGAAGGTCAAGAGACCGAAACGTTTTTAAACTAAATTTTTATATTTTTTATACCAAAAGTTGTCCATTTTCGGTCTTTTTAACTAGTTTTTATATATATATATATATATACATATACATATACATATACATATATGTATATACACACTTATTTGCCATAACATTGTCATAGAAGAATGGAAAAAAGACAAATGGGAATTACTGTGGCTTAGAAATTACTTCTTTTGGATTTTAACAATTTGTACAGTATACAGTTATGTTTTGGACTGCATACCTTCTCATGGTATACTTAACAGTTGTTCTTAAAGAATGAGATAAGCAGGGCAGTGACATACAGCATGGACATGTGCCAGGTTCATGATATACTGTGTACTGTACATGTAAATTTATATCTAAATTGCAAACATTGGTTTTTATCTCGTTAAAGCGCATGCGCGCATAACGAGATATAGGAGTCACTAGAATATGGGGACAAAAGTTGTTAACAAATTTTTGTGGACTTTTGTCCGGGGGGGTTAGTTGTTTCTTCTTTATAGAAGCTGTATTAGGGCATCGAGGATATGGTTGGTTAAACCGGTTAGGATTTCAAGAAGGGCATCACATACTGCTCCTAAAATTTTTGGGGAGCGCCCCCGGACCTATTGTTAATTTCCCTTGGGTATCGGGATGTCAAAACTTGTGACGAACTTGTCATATCTTACATTACGTTACCGCAAAGGTATTAAGTTCTTCTTAAGTTTCGATATCTCACGTTACCTATCAGTTTCAATCATTTGTCGTAAAGCCATTAAAGCTGCATTGCGTTTTTTTTTTGGCAAACGCAGTTTGAGAATTTCACGGTGTATTTTTACGAATGGAGACGTTTTAAGAAAGTTAAATGGGACGGGAAAGTTTGCGTTTTAATATGAGCGATATGGCAGAGCAAAATTGTGTTTGTTCTATTTTGATTCATTGCTATTACGGTTTGATTATGCAATAGTATGGGAACTACGTCATAGTTTTGTTTATTTAGCTACCGTCACCACAAGGATATTATGCGGATTGTGCGACTGAATTTGTTTTGCGGGAGGATATTTTTGCGGGTCGCGGAGACAGCTAAAATTTGCTGGAAGAAAATGCTTGCGGATTTCTGGGCAAGTATAAATAAAATCCAAGGCATCGGTATTAAACTGCAATTTTACTTCCTGACCGGAGGTTTGTATAGTTCCCATAGTTATGGTTGCTGTTCTAGCGCCAATATGAACATAAACAACGAGAAAACTAGTGAGTGAATTATTGTACGTTGTTGTAAAAACGTATCAGTATTATGATAACAGTCTCTGGTTCGTTTGAGGACGTGTCTGGAGTTGAATCAGGAATACAAATGACTGTTGTGCCGGTCGTCTCGGAGTTCACTGTTATGAGAATTATGAGTTATGAGAGTTCACCGTTCTGTAAAACGCGGACCGGATGGCGGCAGATGGCGGATGGCGGACGGCGGACGGCGGATAATAAAATGCGGATAACAAAATGCGGATGATAAAATGCGGATGAAAAAAACAACAGAAAAATAATTCCTTACGATTTTTACAAAAAAAAAACAAAGAAAGAAAAGCAGAAATAACTTTAAAATGGCACGAAACAAAAACACGAAACAGTAACGTTATTGTCCAAACTGTCTTCAAGTTCCACTTCATGCCTCACTCAACCCTAGTTGGAAAATATATGAATGTTGCGTTTCGAGCCCCTCCCCTAGGTTTGACCGATTGTGCAGTCTGCACGTGTTTGAGGATGGAGTCCGACGAGTGTGACGATTACGGGCTTTTAAAATCTGTGTTTAGGAAACGGTAAGTTAGTAGAGTTCTTAAATTCGATTTAACTTCACCTGTTACTTTGCTTCACAAACAATCTTTGCTGACTTTTTATTCGTGTTTGTATCTGGTTCGTTGAAGAGTCAGGAAGGTGATGCAGTTGAGTGTTTTTATCATAGATATGTTAAAAGGGTTAATTACTACACTAGTTTCCGTTATGGATATCTTTGGAATGCATGTATTCAGATAAGACCTTTTTGAGTGTTCCACTGTCACGATCATTCATTCCTGTGTTATCCTTTGTGAAAGCAAGAGCAACACTACAATGGTGTCTCAGTGATTCCGACCGCCATTACTGTGTCCGATCCAGAACTGTTGGCATGTGATGCTTGTCTTGATGCTTGTGGTGCAGTGTGTTTTGGGGAATTCCTCCATGCCAAGTTTCCTCCTTTTATTGCTAGTCAACATTTGAACATTAACCAGCTCGAACTGCTTACAATCAGGTCAGCGTATACGCACTGAACAATCAACGTTCAACGAACGCCTTCATGCAGCGTTGTCTACGTGAACTTTGGTTGTTGCTGTCTCTTAACAATATCCGTTTATCTGCGCGTTACATTAGCGGGAAGTCTAACGTTTTAGCGGATGCGTTGAGTCGTTCTCACTTAGACTCCTCGAACTCAGAATATGTGCAGCATGCCGTAGCTACCTTGAACATTACCCAAGTATTTCCTAGCGACTCTAAGTTCGTTTTTAATGTATATTAAGTAGCTACTTCCATTTATTTTCATAAATCCTTATTAAGTTTATTGATTTTTTTTTCTTTCTGTTTTTCAATTTAATCTCGCAGATCACATCGACGCTTTGCAGCGCTAGCAGTATTTAGGAACTATTCAGGTCCATGCTTTTTGCGACTACACAAAGCGCTCTATGAGATGCTATATGCGAACATATTTATTGTTTTGCCAATATTTCGATTTCTTACCTTTTCCAGTTTCCAAATCCGTTTATTTGCTTTATTTAGTTTTTTTTGTCACGTTCTTTAACGTCATACCGTTCGATCGTTAATTATTTGAGCATTATTTCACATATTAACCGCTCGTGTGGTGCCAGTTTTGCCTTTCTTCACGATTATGACGTTTATCTTGCTAAACGAGCGGTGCGTCGGATCTTGGGTGATTGTGTCGCACGAAAAGAACCGATCACTGTTGAGATCCTTTTACAATTGTCCCGTATTTTCGATTTAGATAATCATTTGCACGTCTGCATGCGTGCTTTATTTTTAGTAGCCTTATTTTCTTTTTTACGTATCTCTAATTTAGTACCGTATAAGTTGTCTGAAATTGGCGATTCCCAGGCGTATTTTTTGACGCTATCTAGCGTTACTTTCACACCGCAAGGGGTTTTGTTGCGCATCACGCGCACGGAGACACTCCAGTTTCGGGAGCGGGTTTTAGAAATTCCCTTGCCGTTTATTCCCGGTTCGCCCCTTTGTCCTGTCACCGCGCTTAGGCAGTATTTAGCTAGTGTACAATTGTCGCCCTCCACCATTATTCGTTTGTCAATCTTGGGGATCGAACAAGCCTATCTTGGCTCACCAGTATAACGCTTTTATTAAGAAGTCACTTTCAGCCATTGGGTTTAATCCCGCACAGTATTCCTCGCACAGTTTTCGTCGCGGGGGCGCTACATTTGCTTTTTGTAATCGAGCGCCTACAGCTTTTATTAAATCGCATGGCGATTGGAAGAGTGACGCATATTTAGTCTATCTCACTCTTTCCAACGAAAATAAGTTTAAAATTCTCCATTCTATCACAACCAGACTTTCTCCCACATCGTAACTTCTTCTTCTCAAACCCTTATTTCATTCTTTTTTCCCCTTTGGGTTTGGCGGTCTAGGGTGTTGTCTCTTGTGCAGTATCAATTTTAAATAAACATCCGTTTAACCCCATCTACTGAGTCTGTTTGTAGTAGTAATTGCAAAACAGTGTCTATCCATATCAAATACCCTTGCATTGCATGACAATCCGAGTTTTATGACCTCAATAAACAAAATTTTAGAAACCTTCCAAGGTATATCAGATACAAATTCTCTTTTCGTGGAAAATAGTCAGAAATCCATGAAAATTTTCTTAAATAGAATTATTAATAATATAGAATCAGAATCTAAGGTACATCAGATGAAGCTTGTTCAACTAAACATCAAGCTTAATTTTTATTCTAAATTCACAAATGACACAGGAAGTTCTAGTAACTGTTATGACGTAATAAAAAATATGAAACACAGACGAACACTGGCTAAGTTTCGAACAGGAAATCATTGCCTACGTGTTGAAACGGGTAGACATGCAAAACCAAAAATTCCAAGAGATTTGAGGCACTGCGAATGCTGCTTACCAAATGACGTTGAAGAAGAAATTCATTTCTTTTTCGACTGTGTTTCATATTCTGACCTAAGAAATTCACTACATTGTAAAAGTTTTTTGAACCTACAAAATACATATAGAATTAATTTCTTTTTTAACAATGTTGACACAGGTGGGTCACTTTATATATGAAGCTTCAGAGAGACTAAACACTCTGTTAGCAAAGACTGCAATCACTATATTCTAGTTTAATCTGTTAGTGTAATAGGCAATACTATGGTGGCCCAGCATTCTCATAGCAATATTACACAAAAATATTACGCGGAAGAGCAAAATCCCAACTGATATTGTTTAAAAAATAAATTAAAAGGAAATATTTCTACATTTTTATTTATTTTTTAATAAAATTTTGTACTTTATTTTTTTATTTTATTTTTGAAATAAAAATTATATTTTTTTATATTAAAAAAAAATTAAGAAAAAATTTAACAAAAAATTAAGTTATTAAAACTGCAAAATTAAAAAAAAAAGATAACAAAAGAAATTAACTAGAAAAAATAAAATAAAAAACGACATGTGAAATCTAAGAAAAAAATTGACATGAAAAAAATATAAAATAAAAATCGACATGTGAAATCTGAGAAAAAATTTGACATGAAAAAAATAAATAAAAATCGACATGTGAAATCTGAGAAAAAAATTTGACATAAAAAAATAATAATAAAATAAAAATCGACATGTGAAATCTGAGAAAAAAATTTGACATGAAAAAAAAAATAAAAACGACATGTGAAATCTAAGAAAAAAATTTGACATGAAAAAAAAAGTAATAAAATAAAAATCGACATGCGAAATCTAAGAAAAAAAATTTGACATGAAAAAAAAAAATAAAATAAAAACCGACATGTGAAATCTGAGAAAAAAATTCGACATAAAAAAAAAATCCCAAAAAAAAAAAAACAACATTTGATTTTCAATTTCATTTTGAGTTTGCTATGAGAACGATGGGCCGTCAAATGGAAAATCAAAAACAAAATTGAAAATTCGATGTTGCCTGAAAGACCAGCGTTCTCGTAGCCCGATATGTCGTTGGTCAGCGGATACATTTCCCGCTAAGCCTTCCGGCGTCGGGTCATGTAGCAGCTTCCGTAAGATCTAACCCAATTGGATGGAAACAATGTACGAGAAACAATATAAATAAAACAATTGAACTAGTCGACAATGAAAACTATTGTTTGTTTTGCTTTCTCGTGAGTCTTTTCAGTCAACTCATAGATAGTGTTATAAGAAAGGACAGGCTAAACACGACTCCCACTCGTCGCAAAAAGTATTTTAAAAGCCTAAAGTGTAAAGCTTTCCCAGTAAGACTTCAGAGAGGATCGCGCCTTTAGATCACAGTTAAGGACTTGTTCTCTTCGATGATATAAACCTTTTGATCTCGGCGGATTATCTCTCATATTGATAGGAGGATTCATGCTGTCCAGAGCCGTTAGAATTATTTTATTTCTTTATGCCGTTATTCGGTGCTATTCTTGGTTTTCACGTGACGTCATCAAAATTCTAACTTTGAAACTACGGACTTTGGGAAGGTGTGCGTTACATATTGTTTACAAGCCGGTCCAGCTAGTCTGCACACAAAATTTCATCGGATTCCGTTTTTTACTTCCGGAGTTACAGCTGAAGTAATTTGTGTCACGCAACACAAGTCACGTTTTTTGACGAGTTGAAATTCAACAAAATGTCCTTTCATGTTTCACTCTGTGTATGCCAGCATGTTAAGTAAGTTGATATCTTTGCAAATCAAAGGAAACTAGGCAATATTTCCATTCATAATGTGCCTTTTAGGGCACTCGTAATTTGGCCGCCATGTTGGTGTCCATCTACATGGGCACCAACATGGCGGCCCCATACATTTACTGTACGATATCGCGCACATTGATTCGCTCGTATTTCAGCCGGAAAACCAACAATCCGTCTCAAATTTACCCACATAACACAATTTTAAGCGTTCTTTGCGATTCCCTGGACCATTTGGCATTTCGAAGTGTATTTACGGAAATATTTTCAGTCACGTGACAGGTGAAAACCAAGAATAGCTCTATTGGCATAGTGGTATAAAAAAGGACAGGCTATCACGACTCCCACTCGTCGCAAAAGTGTTTTAAAAGCCTAAAGTATAAAGCTTTCCCAGTAAGGCTTCAGAGAGGATTCGCCGTTAGATCACAGTTAAGAATTTGTTCTCTTCGATGATAAAAAACTTTTGATCTCGGCGGATTATCTCTCAGATTGATTGGAGGATTTATGCTGTCCAGAGCCGTTAGAATTATTTTATTTCTTTATGCCGTTATTCGGTGCTAGCTCTATTGGCATACATTGTGGTTTCTTTGGCTCAATTTTGTTGCAAGATAAATACTTATCGGCTAAAGTTTGTTATCGCTTTGAGAGTGCCAGGATCGTTTAATTTCTCAGGCCGTGATTTAATGTCTAAAGTCTGCGGTGTGCAAGACTTGAGAGAAAGTGTTTCCGGCATCACGGATATAGGCGTCTTAGATCCGACTCTCAAAAAGCCGTAGTCTATAATTTTACTGCAGTGAAATCATGAATTCTTGCAATAATTTTAAGCTCCTAAGTTAGTTCTGTAGTAGAGTAGTGTGTCTCGGTGGAGCTACAGGATACACCTCCGTTGCTTTGTAATAGCGTTTGATTTGGCATCCAACAGATAATCTGCAGCATAGTTAGTGCTGTTTTGTAAATCTCACGGATGCTAATAAATTCTTTAGTCCTTTCCTTAAGCAAGGAATGAACACAATTTAATGTCTTTAAGCAAGACTCGAGTTTCGGTTCTATGGCGAACCTCGTCAGTTGCTACCATATTAAGGTCTCGTTGAATGATATGAAATCATTCAGTTAAAATGAAATGTCTGTCGCTTTTGTATTCCTGGGGAGGATCGAATATTTTGTTTTCTCATTGGCTCTCACTGCGGCTGAGGTTCTGGAGAACATATCGCTGGATGTCACCTTTTAAGTCCTCGTCAGTCTCCCAATCCGGATTCAAATTCTGCTCATTTTAAGGTTGTAAAGCTTGAAATCTAAGAGACTATAAAAACGCGAAGTTCGCCGCCATCTTGGATGTTCGGGCCAGCCCAAAGACCCTGGGAACGACTTTGCAGCATACCCTGCTGACCAAAGGCATCTCAGGCTACGAGAACGCTGGTCTTTTAGGCAACATCGAATTTTCAATTTTGGTTTTGATTTTCCATTTGACGGCCCATCGTTCTCATAGCAAACTCAAAATGAAATTAAAAATCAAATGTTGTTTTTTTTTGGGGATTTTTTTCATGTCGAATTTTTTTCTCAGATTTCTACGAAAGCCGAGGAGGGACTTCCGACTTCGGACTTCCGACTTCGGACTTCGGACTTCCGACTTCCGACTTCCGACTTCCGACTTCCGACTTCCGACTTCATGAGAGCTTCCAGCCTTTCACTTGCGGCGGTTCACAATGGCGGCCGATTTATTTATTCTTTTATATGTATGTTAATTAGCCACTATAAAAGAATAAATAAATTGGCGGCCATTATGAAAGAGGTCTATGGCATGCTTGATCAATGCAGTCTGTTTCAGGTTCAACGGTTTCGCGTGCAAATTTCCTCGGACAATGTTTTTTTCCCTTTTTAATCATGTTCACAAATGGCTGAAGAGGAAATCTAGTCAGACGGTGCAGGAAGACAGCACAAAATTTCCCAAAATTATCCTAAGAAAAGACAAAGACCTAAAGAGGAAGCTACTGAAAGCATTATTTTGTATGACCCCGGCCCAGCTAAGCAGCGAAAACATAACATAGACCACATGAACTGCTACTGATTAACATTTTTTGAGGCACGTAATAGTCTCGAAACGTGTGTGTGACGTTTTCAGTTGTCTTTTCTTTGTTGTGTCGCACATAATTATATTTTTATTTTACCCTGCAACATAGTCTATCAGGTAGAATGAGGTTAGATTAAACTTTATGAGAAGCCGGTCTGTTTTAAGAATTCCTGCAACATATTAAATAGTTAAATGGTGAAATATTTCTTGTTTTGAACGTCGCGTTATTGAGTTATAGAGATTTGAATTTACAAAATGCTAATTAGATGACGTGAAACCGGGACTTTACAATGCGCAGTTTACAGCTTGAGGATAATTAATTTGATAAATACTAAAAATAATCTGTGGATAGTCAATGGATTCGTAAAAATATTACTTGAAGATGAAAACAAGTCGTTGTGTAATAAATTATTCCCGGGTTGACGTATATCTATATCAAGAGGGAATTATTGTTGATTTTTAATGAAATTGTAATTACAAAAAGTTGAAACCCACGCAAAGAGCTCCCTAAAGTTGACAGCAGCCTATTTTTGGGACCCTTTACTGATTTTTTCAACTTCAAATATATGCTCGTGTTAAAGCCCACAGGATTGAAGAGATGAGAGTTTTCATGAAATACGAAATATCAGTGAATTGAATGTGATTATCAATTAAAATGAACTTTGCACTTTAATCTGTAACCTTCGAAAGCCGAGAAGGGACTTAGTGAAAGGTTGGAAGCTCTCATTAAGTCGAAAGTCGGAAGTCGGAAGTCCGAAGTCGGAAGTCGGAAGTCGGAAGTCGGAAGTCGGAAGTCGGAAGTCCGAAGTCGGAAGTCCGAAGTCCGAAGTCGGAAGTCGGAAGTCGGAAGTCGGAAGTCGGAAGTCGGAAGTCGGAAGTCGGAAGTCCGAAGTCCGAAGTCCGAAGTCCGAAGTCCGAAGTCGGAAGTCGGAAGTCGGAAGTCGGAAGTCGGAAGTCCGAAGTCCGAAGTCCGAAGTCGGAAGTCCGAAGTCCGAAGTCGGAAGTCGGAAGTCCGAAGTCCGAAGTCCGAAGTCCGAAGTCCGAAGTCGGAAGTCCGAAGTCGGAAGTCCCTCCTCGGCTTTCGTAGATTTCACATGTCGGTTTTTATTTTATTTTTTTTTTCATGTCAAATTTTTTTCTTAGATTTCGCATGTCGATTTTTATTTTATTTTTTTTTTCATGTCAATTTTTTTCTTAGATTTCACATGTCGTTTTTTATTTTATTTTTTTTTCATGTCAAATTTTTTTCTCAGATTTCACATGTCGATTTTTATTTTTTTTCATGTCAAATTTTTTTCTCAGATTTCACATGTCGATTTTTATTTTATATTTTTTTCATGTCAATTTTTTTTCTTAGATTTCACATGTCGTTTTTTATTTTATTTTTTCTAGTTAATTTATTTTGTTGTCTTTTTTTAATTTTGCAGTTTTAATAACTTAATTTTTAGTTAAATTTTTTCTTAATTTTTTTTAATATAAAAAAATATAATTTTTATTTCAAAAATAAAAAAAAATAACATTCAAAATTTTATTAAAAAATAAATAAAAATGTAGAAATATTTCCTTTTAATTTATTTTTTAAACAATATCAGTTGGGATTTTGCTCTTCCGCGTAAAATTTTTGTGTAATATTGCTATGAGAATGCTGGGCCACCATACAATACCATGTATGTAAATGGGAATGCTAATAAACTTTTGATTTGATTTGTAATTGAGTGTTTTTATCATAGATATGTTAAAAGGGTTAATTACTACACTAGTTTCCGTTATGGATATCTTTGGAATGCATGTGTATTCAGATATTAAAGACCTTTTTGAGTGTTCCACTGGCACGATCATTCATTCCTGTGTTATTTATAATCGCCAAAACGGGAATCTGAATAACTGGTTATATATATTTAACGTTAACTTCGTCAGGGGTGAAAGAGTTTTGTTTCCTAGGTCTTTCCTAAGTACTAGAAAATCATACTTTTCATACTTTTCACGTTTTTTAAATTTGGCTTTCTTTACATGTAGTATTTTATCTATTAAACATACGATACATATATTAATTTGAGAATATCAGTATTATAAAAGTGACAGGCCAAACGCGACTCCCGCTAGTTGCAAAATGTATAAAGAAACCTCTAGAATAGCTTTGACAAATGCTCGATGTATTGTATGACTCTTTGATCTTTGGGATATAAATCTCTTTCATGACAGGAGGTCAGTTTACATGCTGTGCACACTCACTGCCATTTATAGAATTATTGTTTCTCTATGCCTTCGTTATGCTAGCTCTCTTGGCATATGTTGGAGCGTCTTTGGCTAACTTTTGTTGCAAGATAAGTAGTGATCGGCTGCAGTTTTTGTTAATTTTTATGAATATGCTTGGATCAGTCAATTTCTCAGCCGGTGATTTAGTGTCTAAGTCTGCGGTGTGCAAGACTTGTGAGAAAGTGGATCTTTATCACGGATGTAAGTGTCTAAGATCAAAGTCTGAAGCTGCCGTATCTCTACTGGAATAATGACTTCTTGCAGTTTATGTTTTAGCTCCTTGTTTTATTCTGTTTTTGAGTAGTGTTTCTTGTAGCTTGAAGAACCTCCTGATCCGTTGTTTCATAATGGCGTTCGGGATTGCATCCCGACAATGGCTTGTACAGATGTAGTGATCTGTTTTGAAAATCTCACGGATGCTAGTGAATTCTTACGTTTTCCACAGTTTATTTTTTAGTATTTATCAAATTATTATCCTAAAGCTGTAAACTGCGCATTGTAAATTGGCGTAGAAATAATGGCAAAGTCCCGGGTTGGCGTCATCTAATTACCATTTTGTAAATTCAAATCTCTAAAAATAAACTCACAAACGCGACCGGTTGAAAACAAGAAATATTTTACCATTCAACTATTCAATGTACATAGAGTTAATTCTGAAAATATATTTCTAGGGGTGAGGTACCGTGTATACGGTAAACACCGTGAGTTACGTTCGTGTTGCAGTTACAGTTTTGAATTTGTTTTCGTACATTGGAATGAATATCCCGGGGGCCCCCCCCGGGATGAATATTGACTTATTGTGACCCGTACGAACTTTCTACGACTGATACCATAAGTTATATAAGGCAATGTAAAAACAAGGAGTAACGGTAATCAATGTATGTTAAAGTTAATGTTTGCACGCTTACGTGAGTTCGAGCCAGTTGATTACGCGGCTTTGCTGGTCATGAATGTGTGTGTGTGTGTGTGTGTGTGTGTGTGTGTGTGTGTGTGTGTGTGTGTGTGTGTGTGTGTGTGTGTGTGTGTGTGTGTGTGTGTTGTGTGTGTGGGAAATGGGATTTGTGATCCCGGGTTACGGACCCTTCACGCTCAGTAACTAGTATAGGGTGAAGTAGAAAATGCTTTATCTGAGAACATGAAAGGCGAATGCAAGTTGAAATTTAATTCTTCATTACTTGTTAAATACTTTAAGACATGCAGTTTCAACAATAACTATTTCTTTTTTTTGTAAAAGTCATAAGAAGGGTCGCACGGAGGTTCATTTTTTATTTTGTAGTGCAAATTAGGGCCTTTGTTGTTTAAACCTCACTGGGATTACAAAATTTAAATAAGAAAGGAAAAACGAAATGAGTTCTGGTAGTTGTAGTCAAATGACGCTATCGTGCAAATGGCCTATTGTGGTTACAGGGGGAGTGTCGTTGCTGGTTGCTGTAGTGGGGGCCGGGGGGCCTCTGGTGTCCACCCCCCCCCCCCCCTCCCCACCTCCGGGCGCTGGAGCCTCGCGGTTCGCCTCGCGTCGTTTCGCCTTCGGGGAGTCTTTAACAACGAGCTCGGAAGACTGGCACCGGTAGCATAGTATTGGCTGGCCCGTGTACTTAAAAAATAACTCGATCCCTTGAGTGACTATTATTATTTGCGTGACACTGCCTTTTGTAAACGTGTGAATTCTACGACACGGATGCTGTTCTCGATGTGCTTGTAGCCCGTGGCTTTGAAGCAAAGCCGGCGGACTGCTCGAGCTTTGAGGTCGCCGTATTGTTCCACGAGTTGTAGCAGGTTTTCATCGGGGAATTCAACGGGAATGAAGCATGACACGTGTAGTGCTTTTTGCCCTAAAAGGCGTAAAGGGATAACGCGGCTTTCGCAGTCAAAGACCGATGCCGCGAACCGCGTGGCCGATTCTGTAGATCGGAGGCTGATGTCGAAGCACTTTCCTCCGTAGAGGGGTACAATCCCAACGATTTCTTCCTTAAAGTTCGGTAACGACTGCGCTATACTGAGCGAGTCAAGATCCAGGTTTTCCTCCGCTATCAAGCGGACAGTAAGAACGGCTGGTGTGCGGGACTCGCGGCCATCTCCACGTAACGCGAGGGCGAGAAAACTCGTGAGACCAAAACCAAAACCACAAAATTGAAAAGCACGCACTCACCAAAGCGAAGACAGATAGTTACCAGACACTTTCTTGCTTTTGGTGAAAAAACGGCACCAAATCTCTCCTTAGTCGTCGAAGTTTAGGACTATTCTGGCTTTTGGTCTTGAAAAAGTGGGGCACTGATGAGAACAGATCCCCCAATGCTGTACAGAGAAGTTGTTAGCAGAGGGGCACGGGTTCCCCTCCTTTTGCAAAAAAAAAAAAATAAATAAATAAATAATAATAATAATAATAATGATAAGGCCCAGCCTATAACATTTTCTAAACACGTCTATTGTATAACCAAATAATAGGACCCCATTTTAGTCACTAGCGTGAAAATGTAAATAACTTCTGTAAAAATGCAAGGACCACTAGAACAAACAGTAGCAATATATAGTTGGACCGTTACTTGTTTATTAGCCTATCGTGTGCCAGCAATTTATCTTAGCCCATTTTAAATATTGTAACCGTTTGTTTCCATCTTCACTAAGCTTTCCTAGCCCGGCCCCTGATGAAGGTTAGTTTTGTGTAACCGAAATATCGGGCATATCTTATTAAAATAAATCGAACAAATTTGCTGTCTGATCAGCCTTGCATGTTAAAGTTGTTTTTTTTTTTGAAAATGTAAACTACGCCCATTTCGTGAACATAAATTTCTATTGACTGATTTGCATCATGTGATGTTTTCATGTACGTATTTTAAGTAGACTTATTCTAAAGGTGCGCTACAACGGCATCTTTACCATATTCACTATCAATTCTTCTATTTTGTTTTTATTAACCTCACGTTCTAACGCTTTAACGAGATGGCTTTAAGAGCCCTTTGATTGTTTTCAACAATGTTTTTTTCTTCCTTGGTCTTTCATTACTCATAGCCACAGTTTCTAAATACCCTTCGCATAAATACCCTTTTCTGGGAAACGTGTTTGAAGAAGCAACCTCGAAATGTATGTTGCAAGATTTTGCTCCTTAATTCCTATTTAGCATTTTTCATTTTTTATTTTTATATGACAATGTTATTGCAATAAGGTGTGTTCCCGTATTCTGTACATTTTGATCTATGTCTTATTAGCAACAACTATTTTCTTGGATAAGAAAACAAAATGTCATATCAACCTGCACATATCTGGAGTTAATTGTGGCAGGTTGCTAAATGCAGAACAGTGACAAAAGCTCACCAAGAAAATTAATAACAATAGATAAGAAAATGAGACATGGATAGTTAATTAGTTACAATGACAAATAGATGGATTTCTATCAGCATACATATGGACAACATACATGGAATTCTCATAACCAATAACATCAGACTTTAACACTAACATTAATAGAGACACCTGTCACTGATACGAGTCTTGGCAGCCAAAATAATCATGGCAAAACTGAATAATGACAACAAAAGCCACACAGTACCATCAACTGATGGTTTTCCAATTCACGTCGCTCTGGAAATGACTTTCGCTCAGATTGTCAAAATGTAATTTCATGCAACAAAATCTTTCAAAGTCAATGTACTGTAAGTTGTGTGTAATTTGTTGTGCAACAATACCCAGCATTTAATCCATTTTTCTTGGTCTTCAGAAACTGATATTTCGAAAAGAAATGGTGGAAAAGTCAAATATACCTCCACAGGACAAAGAAAAAATTACAGCATTGCTAGCACTTGACAATGCTGTCAATTTTATGTTCTCTGAAGAAAGTGAAGGAGAGGAGGAGAGAATAACTGGTCCGCCACCAAGGCACGTCAAGCCACTTAAGTGCTATAGCTAGCTATAGCGTTGAAGGCAATCCCACATATTGTGATGTGATAAAGATACATAGTAATGTGAACACAGCAGACAAAAAAAAAGTACATGTACATGTACACTGTACCAAAAGCAGGTTTCAAGACAGTAGTGTCATAAAATAGCTGGAATGCTTTATGACACATCCATTGACTTTTTTGTAAATGCAATGCACATGTTTTGGTTAAATTGCCAAAAGTTAAATACAGTATATATCCCTTGCATTTCCTTAATTGCCAGGTGCTATATGTCAGTACTGGAGGAGCATCCGGGATGATGCCATGAGGAAGAAAAATGGAAAGCTTGACAAGCACACAGTCATGACAAGACGTCGCCTTAGGGTTAAAAGGGTAATGCATCTTCTACATGTATTTAAATAATGTGTTACTTCTTAATATATTTCTTTGTGTTAGTGCATTCAATAACTCATACATGAAAAGGAAAAAATTCAGTGGAGCACAAATATGTAAATTACATGTAAATTTGAAAAGAGAGGCTGTAAATATTATGTAAGTTGGAAAAGGGAGGTTATTGGGCCTTGTAAATAACCTGTAAATTGAAAAGGGGAGCTATCAAGATCCTGTAAATAACCTGTAAAATGAAAAGGGAAGCTATCAAGATCCTGTAAATAACCTGGAAATTGAAAAGGGGGGCTGTGTTGATCCTGTAAATAACCTGGAAATTGAAAAAGCGGGCTGTCTCGATCCGATAAATAACCTGTAAATTGAAAAGGGTATCAAGATACTGTAAATAACCTGTAAATTGAAAATGTTTTCTCATAACTTGTTTTTATGCTATTGATATTTGGAATCTGACTGTGGCTTTGAGATTTACATGTAATAATTGCAAACAACAAATCTTTATTTCATAGTTATCTGTACAAAGTTATATGCAAGTAAAACAAGTTTTGTAATGGTTTTGTAACTGTTAATCTACTTTTTTTGTTCTCCAGAAAGTAATATATCGTAGGGATATGGTTGAAAAATCTTCATTGTCCCAAGAAGACAAAGAAAGAATTAAAACCTTACTACAGCAGGACAATGCTGTGGATTTCATGTCATCAGAGGAAAGTCAGGAGGAGGAAGGTGAGGGCAGGAGTGGTCCACCACCAAGAAAGATTAAACCACTACAGTGGGGGAGATCCAAATTAAAAAACATCAAGTCTGTCCTCGATGCCACCTATCAAGCAAACATGAGCAAGCGGCAAAAGAGGACCGCAGCAAAACTTATTAGAGTACCAGGTGAAAATGTAAGCAATAGAACAATGCCAGAAAACTGTCCATCTTGGGCAGGACGCGTGCCTGATAGTTGAATGTAATAGAAATGTGCCTGCAGGGCTCGAGAATAACTTTTAAGCTTAGTCTAGTGCGCTAGGGTGAGGTTTAATTTTACTAGCCAAATTAAATTTTCACTTGCCAGACTTGTACGGGGTTACAGTTAATACAGTAATATGTGCCAAGTAAATTACTTTTAGGGAAAAAATCTCGGAGACCGTGGAAACTTATTTTGATCAGTCTTTGCTTCTTTTTTTTTTCTAAAATCCCAATCTCATACTTAAATACTTGTCTTCTTAATTCTAATTTTAATTCTAATTGAGATACCAAAACTGATTTTTTACTAGACTTTGGCTAGTTGGCTGACGTTAGTCTCGAGCCCTGCTGCCTGTGAGCAAACTTTCTGCAAACTTTCTGGATTGGGGCAGTGGTTGTTGTTGTTGTTGTTGTTGTTGTTTTTTGTTGGGGGGGGAATGGGAAGGCGGAAGAAGCAAGAGCTTGTAGCAATGTCTCAATGTCTTAATTTGGTGATAAGCAGTTGTTACATGTCTGCTTTCATTGAAACTCGTTTCCAGTTTGGTGATGATTGGCCAATGCAAATTCTGACAGCTGAGCTAGAGGAAGCTGCAGGAAGTATTTGGGGTGGCCTTCAAACTTGTGAGACATGGCTGCAAGCTCTTGCCCAGCCCCTGAGGGCGACAAAAGGTCATGGAATTATACATTACTTTTTATGGGCTTTATGGCTTTATGTATTTTAAGTGCAAATGTATGGATTTTTCAAAATATATTGAGTATGATTTTCTTGTGAAGAAAAACTGTCCTTAATCAGACATAATTTTTCAAAATCTTTCAGAGAAATGGTCAATTTTAAATCATAAAATTCCAAAAGTCATTCAAAACAATGAACTTGAAATAAATCGCTATTGAATAATCTGTACAAAGACATTGCTTTAAGTAATAGAGTAATATAATTTATATGCTGTTAAAGGGGCATTGTCACAGCTTCCCATTTGCTGACCAGGCACACTTGAAATATCCTGCCCCATCCTGATAGTTTTCAAATATACCTATCCATTTCGTGTTTATTTGTTTTCCACTGCCAGCTTTAGTCAACCCATTTTGAAATTGTCCCTTCAACTTGGAAAAATTTCGGCTGAACTAATGAAGTTTCAAATCGAGATACTGGCACATGCACCCGGCTCATGACAGTGTCCCTTTAATCATCTCAACAGCAAGTTTTTAAATATATTTAAAGATATGATATAATAAAGGGGCTATGTCACCATTTTTGATTTTACTTTAAAGATAAATCAATATTGTTTATTATTTATTTTTTTTTTTATTTTTTGATAATTCACTTGATGCATGTATTCCTATTAGTGTTTTAATTTGGGGCAGTTTTGATCCCAAAATCACCATGAAATAGCTCCTTTAAGTAGTAGATTAATGTAATTTGTATGATGTTTAATTATTTTAACAGCAATTTTTAGAGTTAGAGTTAGATTTTTTACAAAATATTTAAAGAAATTATAGTATGAAATTTTATATTACAGTGTATATATTTTAGTAAATGAAGATAGATATAATAGATCACAAATTATAATACGTCTTAAATTGGAAAATAAAATTATATGGATTTAACATGAGTATGTTGTAGGTCTCAAAATAAACGCAAAAAAAAGAACGTGATGAATAGTTTAAATTCGATTGCAATTGTTTCTTGCAAATTGCGACATGGACGAATCGCGGGTTCCCCCAAACTCTTAATTTTTCCTTTTCGAGGATATATGTGAGCCCTCTCTGTTTTTAGTTGTAGAAACCTCAAACGATCCGATTGCGTCTACACATTTTGGAAACGCCATGGACAAACATGCGTCCGCCAAATTTCCGGGCTGCGGAAACACGACGGCTATACGAGATTGCGTAAAAACGGAAACCTTGCGGAAACTCGAGTTTAAGTGATGCGTTTCCGCGACTCCGCAGCTGCGGAAACATGATGACGGTGTCGCGTTTACGCATTACGGAAACGCTATGGATAAACATGTGTCCGCCGAATTTCCGAGCTGCGGAAACATGACGGCTATACGAGATTACGTAAGACGGAAACGTTGCGGAAACACGAGTTTAAGTGATGCGTTTCCGCGACTCCGCAGCTGCGGAAACATGATGTAAACTCGTGTTTCCCGCAACGGATACTTAAATTTCCGTTTGCGGAAATTCAAGTTTCCGTTGGGAAACCGCTATGAAAACGGAGACGGAAACGCCTTATTTCACCCTGTGTTTTAGAAAGCGTTTCTATACATTTACGCGCCTTCCATCATTATCATTCGGCTGCATAAAGGAGATTGCAAAGCGTTTTCTACGCTGAGCAGTAAGGTTTAGGAAGGGTGCCTTACTGAGAGGAACTGTTTCAAGCTATGTGCATGCCTGCCCAAATCTTTTTTATTTGTGGGCAAAACTGATACAGATCAATAAAAAAAATGGTTCCTCATGTTTTTATTTATTTTTATTTTATTTGTTATGTGTTTATTTTTGCCAAGAACAAATTGCAGGGAAGAATAAAACAGAGAAAAACGAAACTGAAAAAATTACATAGATCTTAAAGTTAAATTGGCGAGGAAGCCTAAAGAAACTACAGAAGCTTATGAATTTAGGCTTCATCATTCATTACATGATTTCAGGTTAAAGCATGGATTTAGTGGGCGAGTTTAATATTCAGCTCAGCTCGTTTTACCGACTCTAGTATTAAATAAATGAAAATTGGGGTCAACATCTTAACGCAAGGTGGGGGGTATATAGGTTTCAGGGCTGAACTAGTGAAATTTTTAACAACCACGTGTTGGTAAGAACGGTTTAATTAGACATAAACCTGTGAAGGCTCAAAGACTTCAAAGTACGTTGGCTATTTATGCTTTGAATCGAAAGAATAAACTCCGTTTAGCATTCGTATCTAGAATCCGTTTCAATCGTCCTCGAAATTAAGCCTGTCGTCTTTTACCGGAGAAATGAAAAGATATGGACAAGCATGCACATAGCGTGAAACAGTCGCTTTAAATAATGGTCCCTGAAAGAAGTAGGCAACCTAACGGCAAGGAATGCAGAAAGGTGTTAATTGTGATATTGTTGAAACCGTCCACCTCATTGGCTAAAACATGGAAATCTACCATCACTTCATCAGGTAGCGCATTTATTTCTCTCTAGTTTACTAATTGATTCCCTTTTAGTGAAAACTATTGTGAGTTTTAATGCAAAAAAAAATTCTATGTGGGAAACGCGTAAAATTAGAAGCCTTTCTTGGCCATTGTTTTGGAGTCTCACGATTGGATGAAATGTTGTAGCACAAAAGAAACATCACTTTAAAATAAAGTTTCAGTTCATTTTATTTTAAAAACACGTCCATAGGTTGATGTATTCTCAGTACGAAAATCTAAACATTCTTATGTGGGGAAAGCAAAATGCCGCAGAACAATAGAGGATTGCCTAGTTCTTACACGCATTGTTACTTAAACATATCATACCAATAAATTACAGTAGCATTTGATCTCCGGAGTCAAGAAAGAAAGAAAGACAAATTTTGACAGCGTCTTTATTATAAGTATTACACTTGCAACTTCACTTTATTCGTTAAGAAAGGCTAACAACTGTTTGCTGAGAAAGCCATAACTATATGAGCTGTTGCCGAGGTACCAGAGTACGCAAACGAAAAGACTACTTAACCTTATTAACTTGTTTCTAGGATAAGGGATAATAAGCCCCATGCTTCGCTACACTCCTAAAGAAGCACTTTTCCAGTTCTTGTGAACTTTTCGAACCCTTGGGCCAGTAAAGGACACTTTTCAAATTTACATTAATTACAGTAACGATAAAACACACAACATAAAAATACTTCTGATTGGTTGAGAAAGTGGCGCGACATTTTTTTCGGGCAAATTACAAAGCCTAGCAATGCAAAACCCAAGCAATAGAGAAATTACATTATTTATATAATCAGTAGCTCATAACATACTGTAAGCTTCTGATATAATGCACAGCTTCAAGCACGTGGACGAAATTCCTACATATGCATTTTAAATCCATTTACGAAACATACGCCCTTACAAGTATATCGCTAATACACTAACGACTCAAAACGAGAGGCTACAACTCTGTAAAAAACCTATTCTCTATTTTCCAATTCCTCAAAATACACTTTGTTTGCCCCCCAAATTTTACATAAACTATTGTTTTCAAATGCTCTTGGGAATATGCAATCCTCCCAAGAGCATTTAAAAACAATAGTTTATGCAAAATTTTGGGAGCAAACAAAGTGTAGTTATCACTTAGGACTGTTCCAACATCATTGTGTGGGGTTATAGCTTTTAAGAATCCAAGCTCTTAAATTTAAAACTCGCCGATCACAAAGTTTCCATAGGTTTTCTCATCATTTTCGTCATTCCCCTAAAGTTCCCAAACTGCTCTACAAATCTCATTAAGGTCCTTTACTTCAGCTGTGTCTAATCGCGGGCCGCTAGGGTCATGAGAATGGGTGTCGACATACATTATGAAACCCTTGGTGATGTAAAACAGAGGTTTTCTCGTTCAAAATAGTTCATCCGAAAAAAAGAGGAACGGGAAGCGATGTCTTCTCGTACAGTTACTGAACGCCAACAGTGTACTAACAACAACAACAACATTTAGCTTTATTTGCATGACTGTAGATTTTACAATATTGCAAAAGCTTATAACTAACTAACAAAAGGAAAGAAAAACAAAAATGAATAATTAAATTACATTGGTGACAATTTTATCTCGAGAATCAAAACAAGATGAAATAAATTTAATTAATTGCATATTTAGAAAGTAAATGGAAGAATTCATTAATTCTATGATCAATTCAGTTATAGGTAAATGACTAATATTTGGTATAAAAGTCTGTATTTTATTGTAAAAATTATCTCTTATTGTTGCGTATTTTGAGCAATAGAAAAGAAAATGGATTTCGTCTTCGATTTCATTTGAACCACAAACTGGGCAAAGCCTTTTGTCTCTTGGAATTTTGTTGTATCTGCCCAGTTCGATCATAAGTTTATGATTACTTATACGTAATTTAGTTAATGTCCTCCTATCAGATGCTCGTCTAGTCAGGCCTAGATAATTTGAGGGGGTGTATTCGTTCTTGAAGGTCTTATAAAATTCTAGTTTTTGAGAATGCTGAAGTATATGTTGCCAATAAGAAATATATTTCTGTTTCATTAAATTTGTACAGTGTTTGACTTCAGCGGTGTTTAATAAATCGAGGTTAAAATTTCTGAAATTAAAGTATTCGGATATCTTCATAAGATTAGAGTGAAAGCTAATTTTACCATTCGAGTGAAGATCTAATGATATTAAGAAAGATTGTTTAACAAAAGAGTCTTGGGGTTTATTTTGAAGGTATAACAAGTAGTTGAGGATTCTTAGATTAATGGCAATATTTAGAGGAAATCGACCAAGTTCAGCTCTGCACGCAATATTAGAAGCCTTATTACTCACTTGAAGGTAGCGTTTACAAAACTGAAGATGCGTTCTTTCAATTTGTGAGCTATCCCAAGCCTTAAAATCAGATTTGGTATATCCACCCCAAATTTCACTATTATAGAGCAAAATTGGGGATATCATTGTATCAAAAATTTTACAGGCAAGGGACGGATTTAGCTTACTAAAATCTGTGTGTCGCCTCAGACTGAAAAGAGCGTGAAGTGCTTTCTCTTTTAGATGATCAAGTGAGACTTTAAAATTTCCTGAAGAGGAAATTTTAGTTCCTAAATAAGTATAATCTTGTACAACATCAATAATTTGATTATTCATATAAAATCTATATTCAGAGCATTTTCTTGGGCGTTTTTGGAAAACCATAATCTTGGTTTTTTTTGGATTTATGCTTAACATCCACGTGTTGCAGTATGATGATAATGCATTAAGACAATTTTGTAGACCTGTTTTAGAACGTGATAAAATGATTAAATCGTCCGCATATAAAAGAGAATTTAATTTTGTGCCGTTTGGTAAAACAAAAGGGTCAGACAGGATATTTTCAAATGAAAAAGGTAAATCGTTAATGTAAAGGTTGAAAAGTAGTGGACTTAAAATACAACCTTGTCGTACACCTCTCGCGTATTGAAAGGGTCGTGTTTGGCTTTGGCCAATTTTTATTGAACAAGAAGACTTGGAATAAAGGCTTTTAATTAAATTGTAAAAGCAGCCTCCCACATTAATTTGCAATAACTTATTCAAGAGCCCATTGTGCCAAACTGAGTCAAAAGCTTTTCTAAAATCTATAAAACAAGCATAAATTTTTTCATTGTGATTATGAACGTATTTGTCTATCAAGGTTCGAAGTGTAAAGACATGGTCTGCTGTACGATTATTTGGCAAGAAGCCAATCTGTGATTTGTGAAGTATATTATTTGAGGCAACATATTCGAGAAGCCTTTGGTTTAAAATGGAACAAAATAGTTTTCCCAGACAGCTTGAGACACAGATACCACGGTAGTTTGACGGATCGCTTCTTCCACCTGATTTATAAATTGGTGTAATGAGACCACCACACCATGTCTGGGGCATGGTACCTGAACTTAGAACTGCATTAAACAATTTGTAGTAAACAGGCATTAGGTCATTGAGACTAGCTTTGATCATTTCATTTCTAATTTTATCTGAATAAGAAGATTTGTTGTTCTTTAACTTTTTGGCAGCTTTTCGTATTTCATTTTCGGTAATCAAGTAATCTAACGGACGAAATTGTTGTTTACGATCTTCTTCTACTTTTAGTTCATCATGGATTATCTGCTGGGTGGGATTAAGCGGTTCATTAGAGTGAAGAGATTGAAAGTGCTGCAGCCAATTTTCTTCCGACACTAAAGGAATATCTTCCGCTTTAATGGTGTCATCCATTGATTTTAGACATTTCCAAAAATTTGTCGCATCTGAGTTTTCAATAGTTTCCTCCAATCTATGAAGCTTGCTATTGTAGTATTCGTTCTTTTTAGAGTTCAATAATCTTTTGTATTGCATTAAAATGACATGGTATTTCTCACGTAAAATGGGGTTCAACGGATCTCTATGTTTTTGGTTCGCCATTTTCCTCAATTCATGTCTTTTTAATCGACATTCCCGGTCAAACCATTTTTTGTTTGATGATGACTTGATACGCTTATGCTTTTTTGTGGTTTTAATCTTTAAACATTGTCTAGCAGTTGTAGTAAGAATATTTTCTACTTTTTCAAGAGAAGTGTTAACATCGTGAATTTGTGTTCCCTCGTCTATATACTCTTGTATTAGTGTTTGGAGAACTGGAGAACGCAAAACATCTTTGAATTTCTGTGTAGAATCATTTTCCCAAACAAACTGTTTTGTTACACGCCTTGAACAATTATTTTGTGATCCTTTAAGAATACCAGAATTGTCTGTATTAATATTTAGCCAAGTTATGATAGGACTATGATCTGATAAAGGAGTGGGCTGTTTTACTATGAAATTTGAAACATTTAAAAATAGATCTTGATCACAAATTGCGTAATCAATAACACTTATACCATTTCTCCCATGAAAGGTAGCTCTCCCTAGAGAATCGCCGCTAACTCTGCCATTTAAGATTCTGAGATCGGCACTTTTACAAATATCAAGGAGCCTTTTACCATGATTGTTAACTTCGTTGTCAAAACTATTTCGCTGAGTAGGGAGTAACGAGAATTCAGATCGATCATTTGGAATAACGTTCAGCCCTTCTTGACAAATATTATCCGCATATTTCCCCGTTCTAGAATTGAAGTCACCCATGAGGAGTATTGATCCATGAGTGGAAAAAAGTTCAATGTCCTTTTCAAGTTCTTCAAACAATTCATCGTTAAAATATTGCGAGTTGTATGGAGGAATGTATAGACCACATGTGTATATGTCTTTATCGGTTTTGGCATAATGTTTGCTTATTTTGAACCATACAAAATTATGGGACTTTTTCACAATTGAGATCCAATCATGGAATACATTTTTGTAAAGTAAAACTATTCCGCCGGAGTTACGGCCACCTTTTTTCGATTCAGTAGCATTTTGAATCACTGATCTATATCCTGATATTTGGACATCCGTACATTTCCAAGTCTCGGAGAGAATTATAAAATCAAAATTATTAATCATATTTAAAAAATCTATGTTCTGCCATTTGGCCCCAAGGGATTTCGATGATAGTCCATTTATATTCCAAGCAAGGAAAGACAATACTGCTCATATTGATCTTTCAGGCGTACTGGCAAATTGTTTCACACGACAATATCAAACTACGGTAGATTTCTAACACACTGGCAGCTTTCTGAATGGATAGATACCTTGAGGGTAAACTATCGAGACATAAGTTGTACACCGGTTGCCGCAAACAACATCAATGACGGTACTTGACAAAGGTTAGAAGTAATGTGGGGCGAGATCTTCCTCACATTTAAAGCGTAACCGATCACCAAGCTAATCAAACTGCATGCGTTACTGCCGTTTCGGCCATTGTAGCGCCTTTTACCAACCGGAAAATTCTATTCCTCGGCAGACGCTGTAAACATCGGGGCTGCACCTATATTGGCAAGGGCATCCAGGACAATGTCTCCAGAATCGCTTACGCTAACCATTTCACTGCTCTCGTCGCCTGTTACTTCAGCATCTTCATTGCCATTAACTGATGCTTTGAAAAGATAATAGCAAAATTAGGAAAATGGCCACGTTTGAGGCCACTGCTCATAAGGTTTTAGACTGCTAGCAGTCCCTCTCTGGATAGTCTAGCAGTCTAATAAGGTTTGTGTTTTTATGATAGTGTGGATATTTGAAAACTTTTTAGGAATTGCATAGAGAAGATTATTAGAATGCAGGGCCTTGCCTTCCATAAACTCTTTCCTCATTTTTTTTTTCAAATTTTCGACCATTTACTAGCCTAATATTACTTGGTCACATCATCTCTTTACTGTAAAGTTCGACTTGATATCAACCTGCTATTATTTTTTAGAATACAGTGTGCTTACCATCTCCAGCTCAAATTTTACCTTTCCAGGGAAAATTCCTGTTTTTCAACTTCTTTCATTTCGACGCAATCATTGGCGGCGGCGACTCTGTTATACTTTCCAACCGTTTTCCCAAGCTTGATGATGATTGATGATATTTTTGTACGCAACTTTTGGCATTGTTTGGATCCATCTAAAGGGAAAAAACAACATAGTCACACCTAATCTTATGGACACCTGTTTAACATGAACAGCTCTTTACTTTGGACAGTTTCACTGGTAACTCTTACTTCTATAATACGCCATATACTGTCCATTTGGTGTCAGTATTAAATAGGTTGGACTGCAATTACATTTGGTCTGGAGGAAACTGAGCCACTGACCAACAGATAAAAAGGGCATAAGCCAGGTTACAGCATCATTGAAACAACAGATTAACAACAGAAACAACAACATGATTCTTTATTTTTATGTACATTAATTTTAGTAATCAGTATTAATTTTAAGTTCCATGTCTCCAATTAGTCTTTTCTATAGCTTAATACTGCAGATGAATAAATTAAATCATTTATTTAAAAGGAAACAAAAGAAATTGTAATCTACATGTATGTAGCCGTCCATTCAAGCAGGTTAAAAATTTCATATTGACCATTATCATCTGGGTGTCTAGATATAGTATGGCCTTTTCCATCAACACAGCTTCACCAGCCACAAAGTTGGAACGAGGTTTTGGAAAAATTAGTTTTCCGATCTTTTTTCCATAATATACTTTCAACAATCCTGTGCAGCTCCCCTGCTTGGGAGTACACATATCTGAAGCCAGCAAGTGACACAGAAAAGCCTCCCCTGCTGGCAATAGTTGGTGTTTTTCATTGTACGAGACTTCTTCCTCTAAAAATAAAACACCAACACCAGCTACTAATAATGGCTTTAACAACAACAATAGCAACAATGTCCGAAATACATGCATCAATGCATTTTTTCAGTAACAGCTTTATTGTGACAGCATTTTGTAATTTTCCCTGTCTGTATACATCAGATACGACTACATGTATACCAGCTTCCCAGATTCTTGAGTTCAAAAGGGTAAATTTTAAATGGGTCCCTGTTAAAACAAGACAAACACAGTTAAAACTCAATTAGTTACTCTTATGTACTTCATCACCAAGATATCACTTAGAGTTAAAAATGCAATCATTGAAAGATAATTTAATACCTTCCAGAAGCATGTGTTTTGCACAACTACCCAATCTTGAAAACTGGCTGTTGATATTCTCTACTTCCTCTCCAGTTGTTGCTACTGCCCCCTCCTGCCATCGCCCACCCCACAAAGCCTAAGTGAAACAAGGGACATAATTTCAGGGGTTTTTTTTTGCATGGGGAAAGTAACTTTCTCCACTCACTAGCCCAACGGGTAAGGATATGGACAAATCACCTGTGAATTTAGCTTGAGTAACAATTATTATTTATAAAAACTTGTCCAACAAGTAAAACTTAAGATTTGATTTCACACAAGGCAAGTTTAAATTTTAGATTTTTATGAGCCCTGTGTAGACCAAGGGTATGGGTGGTTAACCTTCACTGATGAAGTTACCTGATGCTCCTCATCGCATAAATGTGATTTAACATTTTCTACAGCTCCAGTCACTGGAGCACTACTGTTTACAGAAAATGTAGAATGACTTTGGCTGGGTAGAGCCTCTTTAAGCCCCTCAGTATGGAAAATTAAAACCGATCTGCGGACTTCAAACAGATTTTTCAAGACTTAGGCAAATACTACAGCACAGTAAATGTTTTTTTTAATCCGCACTACCACTACCACCCGGCGTAATTAATCGATGAAAATCAATCATCGGAAAGCTAATTGAAGAATCGATATTAATCGAGAGAAAGTTCTCTGGCTCAAGCATAAACCAAATTTTGTTTCTAAAATGATTTAAAAACAAAAACATGTCTTAGTGTGACACAAATACTCATCGGGAACTGGGTAACATGTTTTAAATTTGTTTACTCATCGATTCTTTGATACCCTACATGCTAGAGGTTTTTCTTGCACTCTAATCACTATTATTTTCACTTTGGCTCGAATAATTTTCTTTGATCTTTCCCAGGGAAATATATCTCGTAACCCCGCAAACAACTGTCTGAAAAGCCGGGTGCAGCCTTGATTTCTCGAAGGGAACAATGGGGCTGAAGAATAACTAATTAAAATGCAAGGGGATTATATAATAAAATGCAAGGGGAATAATTCATATTCTCCTTGCATACATAACCCCCTTGCATTTTTGTTGTTCATGAATTACTTCACATTCTTTACATATAAAAAAAGTGCACCTTTATCATACTAAATACGATACTACGATTAGTGAAATTGAACCGCCATCCACTCGGTATAAGAAGAGCATTTCATTTTACGAGTTGCCTCATAGGAGCCTTTTTGCAAGTCTTTTCTAGGAAGGTAAGATTTCTCTATAACCCCATACATTTATTATGTATGTATGCACCATTGTTGTTGTTGTTGTTTTTTTTGGGGGGCATTCTATTGTTCTAGCGTTTGTTTTGGTATAACTGACGCCTGGGGTTATACGGAAATCTTGGTTCTGCAGAAGTACCCAACGAGACATTTTTCGGAAATCAACCCATAATGACCCAGTTGAATAATGGGCATGCGCAGAGTCATTTATGGTTAATATTTAACTACCGTGGGAAAATTAAATCCGCTCTTCAGCGCCAGCTAGCAATTTATTAATAGTTGCATTTGCCAGCCAGGATCCATTTTTGTTGACGATTTTTCCCAGCCAGGGAGAATTTTTTTAAGCCATTTTTTCCCAGCCAGGGAGAATTTTTTTAAGCCATTTTTTGCCAGCCATGGAGAATTTTTTAAGCCATTTTTTGCCAGCAATATATTTTTCGCGTTCGCTTTAGCCAGCCAGTAGACTTTTTCTTTCCAAAAAAAGCATAGTCTTGTTTCAGTTGACAGACATCTCTGGACAATTACTTTATGAAAGACAGTAATGATTTTTTTGTTTTAGTCTAAACTAACTAATGTACAGAAGTACCAGAAATGTTACTTACCTCGAGATTAAAGAGGTCGAACTCACCAGTGAAATTTGACGCTTGAAATATTTCCTTTTTCTTTTTTAGCATTTATCAGGTGGTGATATATAACTTAAAATGTCGCTGAACAGGTTCAATTCTAAACTAAGATTTTCAGAACTCAGTTTTCTATTCAGCTTTTAATGTTAGTGTTAATTTGTCTTTATCATAATATTATTAATACTAATACCAATATAGCGCAAATTATATATACATATCTTCAAAAAATAATTAAAAATACTAACAATCTAGATAAATAAGTAATACATTAGAGCAGTTTCACTTAACAAGTCAAACACTATCAAACAATTAGTGTGTGATAGTTCAAATTAAACAAAAGAAACAATGGAATTAAAATCTAAAAATGCGTACTGTTCTACTAACTATTTCACGGGTTAAGTAAAATCACAATTAATTAATAAAAAGTCTAAAAATTTATAATAATTTTTTAATTTTTTAATTTTTTAATTTTTTAAACAATTTTTTAAATAGGTACTAGTGAGCGGCACACAGCAACGAATCTTGTTAACTGTTTTTATTATCCGACCGGTTTCGTGTGATGACTACACACTTCGTCAGGGATTAAACAAGATAGTATGAGGAACTTATTTTATACCTTAACTTTACAGTACAAATCACGTTCCGTATAGGGTGTGAACAACAAAAACACCCACAAGCAATACGTGCAGGATGTTACGAGAATCCTGCTGGTGTAATGCATAATTTTGCATAATTTTGGGGCTCACGGATTTAACGTTAAATCCGTGAGCCCCAAAAACATATTACTTACATAAATGTGCTAACGTGTTAGTAGATTTGTAACTAACAATTGAACTAAGGCTAGGTAGATACTTAACAATAACTTTTTTGATTCCGACGTGGCTGCAATTAAATGAGGTTTTAAATACTACACTTCTGCGTCTAGATAACCTGTTAGGCTTAGAGAACCATTTCTTTCTGTTGCTATAGTTAATTTCCCTGAAAACGGGTAACAGAAACTTAGCAGGATATCCCCTAAGACGTAAACGCTTCCAGAATAGCAAACGGGTCTCATTAAATGAGTGAAATGTAGAGCTATTTCTGGCATAACGCATAAGTTCGCCTTTAATAAAAGCCTTTTTGTTGCTAGCGGGGTGAAATGACTCATATGGTATATATAAATACTTATTAAGCGGTTTCTGAAAGGTAGAGTATTGTAGCGTTTTACAGGCGGAATCTTTAAATAGTAGTAAGTCTAGAAATGAAATCTGAGACTCGCTAATTTCGTAAGTTATCTTAATACGTTCGTCCTTAGCATTGAAATTCTAGAAGATTTTCGTGAGGGCCATCCCAGATAACAAATATGTCATCTATGAAACGCTTGTAGAGAGGGAGATACCGAGAATACTTCTCAATAATGTCTCTCTCGTGATAATACATAAAAGCGTTTGCAGCTGTAACAGCGAAAGGGGTTCCCATAGCAATACCAAATGTTTGATGGTATATGTCATTGCTAAATTCCGATTTAAGGAAATTATTCTCAAAGACTAATCTGGTTAACTGAACCAAGAGAGGCGTCTGAGCCACCTTTCCCTCTCTAAGCAGGAGGTCAAGAGCAATAATAGCCTTCTTAATGTCGATGTTAGGATAAAGTGATGACACGTACGCCGTGACAAGAAGGCAATTAGCGGGTAGCTCAACTTTCTCTAAACATTGGATCAGTTCACCAGAGTCACGTAAAACCGTTGGCATAATAATAGAAGGTTTAACTAACTCATCTACAAAAATACTAATAGGTCTGGTAATATAAGAGTGAGAGGCTGCAATTTTTTAAATAGGTACTAGTGAGCGGCACACAGCAACGAATCTTGTTAACTGTTTTTATTATCCGACCGGTTTCGTGTGATGACTACACACTTCGTCAGGGATTAAACAAGATAGTATGAGGAACTTATTTTATACCTTAACTTTACAGTACAAATCACGTTCCGTATAGGGTGTGAACAACAAAAACACCCACAAGCAATACGTGCAGGATGTTACGAGAATCCTGCTGGTGTAATGCATAATTTTGGGGCTCACGGATTTAACATTAAATACTATCTTGTTTAATCCCTGACGAAGTGTGTAGTCATCACACGAAACCGGTCGGATAATAAAAACAGTTAACAAGATTCGTTGCTGTGTGCCGCTCACTAGTACCTATTTAAAAAATTGTTCACACCCAGTCACACCAGTAGAATACAGTGAGAATTGTCCGAAAAATGTCTAGTTGGAACTTCTGAGTAGAGTAGAATAGTCTGCTATACGTACAGAAAGAAAAAAAGACTGAGCTAATGCAAATCCTCTCATGGTTATTTAAAATTCAATGAGATATCATATAAATAGGGTGAATAGGAAGGAAAATGACAAAAGACCTCTTACCAAAATAGCGCCCAAATTCTACTGAATACGAGCCAGATGCAGCAGCTCCAGTTACAGATCAGATCAACTGCTGTTGAAATCGAACACCGACAAAAACTCGCCAATCGTAGCACGTTTCTTGTTTATACTCGGCACAACAACTTCAAGATCAAGATTTGACGCAATTATCGGAAGCTTCCGGTACGAAGAGAGGGACTGGAAACGAATGCATTTCAGACTTGCCAGCGCCAGCACGGAAAAAAGGGAGTAAAGGCAAATAACAAAAAAAAATCGTTAGCCAGAAAGGAAGCATTTGGCCTCCTGTCAGCCAGCATTCATATATACATATGACATGCCAGCATTTTTTCATCGGAAGTAAAATCCCAGCAAGATTTCTATCCAATAAAAAAAATTGCCAGCCAGTTCGGTCTGTGGGGCGGATTATTTGAGGAGCGGTTTCGTTGGGTACTTCTGGTTCTGTCCTGGTGAATACAAATATGTGAAATCCGTTGTGAACCGGTACACTGTACTAGGATAAACCGAAATCTTTTCACTTATAAAACAGCTCAGGCATTGAAGGACACTTCCTTTTGCTCGCCAAAGTGTTGGGTCTATGTTTTTGATGGCTCGTTTGCCTCGGCAGTGCACAGGGTCTATTTGGTCAGGCTCGTTTGGCTCGGCAGTGCATATAAACTAAAGAGCAAAACGAGCCGTTTGGTATACGGTAAAAAGTGGCCCTATTTTGTGTAGTTTAGCCGTAAATTTAACCCTTCGAGTATAAATTGAGGCGGAAATTGATTCTAAAAAGTCTAAAAAAAGCGTTCTTACCTTCGCCTCCGTCCGCCATTTTGAATGCAGCAGAGCGGCCCGGGACAAACTCGACCCCAGGAATTACTCTTTCTCCATAATGTGTCGGGCGTTAATGATAATCATTATTTCAAAGCGATTTAAGATTTAATGATAATCGTTATTCTGGTCTCGAGATCATGTTGGATTTTCACTGTTTTCGTCTTGAAAATGGACAATTGTTGCTTCCGTTTATCGCAGAACAAAACACCATAGTTTTCCGCTCAGTCACCTACTTTGACTGTTTTGAGGTGGTCAATATTGACGTCACTATTGGTTTTCGACAATTTTCCCGATCGCTCTACGATTATGAAGGCTAAAAAGTTTCATTTTTCAACTTCCAATATCTCTGCGATGCCAAGTCCAATTAGTTTCAAACTCAGAATGTGTTTATTAATTTTTGGTCCTCTTTCAACACATTGCACTGTTATTGGACTAAAAGAAAATATGTCAAATTTTTGGCTCATTTGACCTTTAAAACGGCCGCCGTCTACAATTCTTCGTGGGTGAGGCATGTTGTTTGTTCAACATTTACCAGTTCCAGTCATTTGAATGTCTATACAAGATTTTACATTTAATTGTTTCATTATACGCTTGTGAAATTATTGAACGACAACAATTTTATCCTCGCGCATCATTCATTCGTTTTTGTTTGAATCGTTTGATTGAACCGTTTCCGGACATCAACCGACTCGCGCACAGCACGAGCACTGTGAAGAAAACGAGACAAAGTTACAAACACCGTCGACCCCTCCTTAGGAGATCTTAGGAATATAATTGTCCAAGAGACACGTGACCAGAGTTGACCAGGGTCTCTCTTCTCTCGCTCCAGGGGGCGGGAAGATGAGAGACTCTGGGAACGAGGTTGAAATGACCTTTGACCCAAGCAGTAAATGGGCGGGGAATTCAAATTTTGAAACGTCATATCTTTTGATTGGATCATCGTATTTACGAGATTTTTCAGTTTTGAGATGCTTGTGGCGAGTACCTTCAGAAATTGTCATAAGATGTCCCATAATACTCATAATACTAAGTTATTTTTTTTGGCGTCATTTTTATGACGTCATTTTCCCGCCAAAAATTGCAAAAATGGAAAAACAAAAAGATCCAATTTGTGAAAATGATGAGTTCTGCATGTGCTGTTGTGAAATTTCATGTTAACAACTTCAAAACGGAAAAAGTTATTATTATATTGCGAAATGGCGAGCGATTTTGAGCGAATCTGTGCCCACCGTGTATGAGCAAATTTGTTCTCGTAAATGAGATTACGTTTTGATGAAACAGCCTAGACACTCAGTAGACAGTATATAATTTTACAAGGTGTAAGTATTAAGCAGGTATCGATAAAGCAGGGCACTACCACACCTGTCTTGAATTTAACAAATCGACTGCATTTTTCCATGGTCTATACTCTCATCGACCTACCATGACAAAATGAAAACACTGATTGAGACAGGTCCATATCAGCTCCTTAATAAAGACCCAACCGAGCGTCTGAGCCGTAAACTAACTGACAAGCTCCTTAATTTGAAACGAGGTGGACATATATCAGAAACTGTCTATAACAAGATCAGACCTAGACACAAACAACCACCTAGAAAATACGGCTTACCTAAGATACACAAGACCAACATACCTTTAAGACCTATTGTATCATGTGTCAATACTTTCGCTTATGATTTGTCTGCTTACTTCGCAGATATCCTGTCCCCACTGACAGGTAAATCAGACTATGCAGTTGCCAACTCTACTCATTTCGTGTCCTCCATTAGCCGTGTAAAAATACAGGACAACGAAGTCATGGTATCTTTTGACGTAGAATCACTCTTTACCAATGTGCCGATAGAAGGTGCCGTACTGGCAACCTTGCGAAAACTAGAGAATGATCCCGGCCTTGCTGACCGCACAACGCTAACACCAACACAGATTGCCGACCTCTTGAATTTCGTTTTGAGATCTACGCATTTCCAGTACGATGGATCGATTTACGAACATAAAGACGGAGCAGCTATGGGGAGTCCAGTCTCCGCGGTTATAGCAAACATCTACATGGAAGAATTTGAAGAACAGGCAACAGCAACTTCGCCATATAAACCTAAGATCTGGAAGCGATATGTAGATGACACATTTACCATATTAGATCAAAGCAATGTCGACGGTTTCTTGCAACATCTCAACAACCAACAGCCTACCATTCGTTTTACCATGGAAACAGAGAAAGACAACACTATCCCTTTCCTAGACACGTCAGTTACAAGGGACTCAAACGGCCTTCTCACTACCAGTGTATATAGGAAACCTACTCATACTGATCAATACCTGGCCTATGATTCACATCATCCGCAGTCAGTTAAGCGTGGTATTGTGAAATGTCTGTATGACCGAGCCAAACACCTCATTACTAGGCCATCAGTTATCTCCAACGAAAAGAAACATTTGTCGTCGGTTCTGTTTCTAACGGATATCCTTCCTCGTTTGTACAAAAACTCACAAAAACGAAAGGACCAACAACAAAGAAGGAATCCACGCAGGATTTTAAATCTACTGCAGTATTGCCCTATATCAAAGGTGTATCAGAGGTTCTTCGCCGCTGCCTACAACAACAAGGCGTACTTACTGTTTTCAAATCTGACACAACTCTCAGGTCACACTTAGTACGACCTAAGGACGTCCTCGACTCTAATAAACAGGACGGTGTTGTCTACAAGATTCCTTGCGAGTGCGGCAAAGTGTATATCGGAGAAACATGGAGGTCTATGCACGAAAGGATAAAAGAACACGATAGAGACATACGGCTTGCTCGTACTCAAACCTCCGCGGTTTCAGAACACGCTAACAAGACCGGGCATTTTCCTATTTGGGACGAGGTTAAGTTTATTGACCGTGACCCACACTGGTACACCCATAGAGTTAAAGAGGCCATCCACATATGACTTCATCCTAATAACATCAACAGAGATAGTGGAATTGAAATTCCCGAAGCGTGGATGCCTACAATCAAGAAAGATAATAGCCGACCAATATCAAATCGGACCGGAGAGGGAACAACATCTTTTCGGAATAATAATGAGGATCGAAATGCACCAATAGCAACAAGCTAAGCCAACGTGCTACATAAGCGACACGAAACCAATCGACCTCATCGCCTGATGAAGACTAGCAGTAATAGCAGTCGAAACGTCGCGATCAACATCTTAAAGTGACTCCATCGTGAGACAAACGAAAAATCGTTTACCTATCTTATACACCACGATGAACAACAGCCACATTTTTAGTAACATTGACGTCATAAAATGTTCAAAACTCAAGTGGAACCACGAGCCGTTGGGCGAGTGGTTTCACTGCCAAGTTTTGAACATTTTATGGCGTCATTTCTATGGTCGATGAGAGTATAGACCATGGAAAAATGCGGTCGATTTGTTTTTTACAATAACAAACTTGAATAACTGCGAGCGCCGAGCCAACGAGTTTGCGGGAATCATTTTAGAAAAAACAACCTAACACTGACAAACTGCTGCAAAATGTTTTTGCGTGGGGAATAAATAAAGCCTTAACTTTTTATGTGAATAAATTATGTAACGAAAAAGGCTCACAAAAATTCTCTTCAGCTTAAATCATCGCTAGAATCTTTTAATATAAATTTTAACACAGCAAAACAAAGAGCCGTTATTCGGCAAATTTTAGAGAACCCCGCTCGGTGATAATCGCAAAATAGAGCACAATAACCTCACACAAAGTCAAATATAAAATTACTAGGCACAGTTTACAAAGCTAACCTTTTTAGTTCTTTCGGGCGCCGGCGACTGATTCCGTGGATTTTCCCGTGAAACTACGACAAGTTGTTTGTCCTTTTTGCTTCGCACTTAATTCCAGGCAAGTTTAGTTGATTGTAAATTAAATTTAACTGAAGAGAGCATTCTTTCCATTGAAGAATTCCAGTTTTAAGTGCATTTTTCACTGTTTGAAGAACCCGTAGCGCCAAAAGTTTGACAAAATTAAACTCACCGCGTTGCGTTACCTGTTAATTACGTCATTTTCATGGTCTATACTCTCATCGACCATAGAAATGAGCCAATCAGCGCGCGAGAATTCACACAGTTATTGTAAAAAAGAACTTACCTATTGTGTCTCCTTTGCTAAACTGCCTTTTGATTAAGGTGTTTGGATCAGTGTGTTGTGAGAGTTTGAACTCCATCAGGTACACCTCAACCTTAAGGCTTTTCACATACAAGCCATGCTCCACTACCTTCCTTGGCACGGCCTGTTGATCCGACGTCACTCCGTACCATGATACAAGCTTGAACCATGCTTCATCAGGTAGCAGGTCATAATCAAGTTCCTCTATGAGGCGATCCTTTAGAGAACAGCCATCACCTGAAAGGAAAAATTACTTGATTGTAAAGTTTTATTAGTCCAATACTACAAATACAGTGATGTGTGAGCTTCATGTTTATGCTCAATTTGCAGCCACTCCAGAAACTTTGGGGAGACTGAGCACTAGCTTTTGGCACTAAGATTTCTGGGATCGTTTGGGTAACCAATATGAGCTATGATTGGTTAATGGTTGGTAACCAATATGAGCTATGATTGGTTAATTGTTGGTAACCAATATGAGCTATGATTGGTTAATGGTTGGTAACCAATATGAGCTATGATTGGTTAATGGTTGGTAACCAATATGAGCTATGATTGGTTAATTGTTGGTAACCAATATGAGCTATAATTGGTTAATGGTTGGTAACCAATATGAGCCATGATTGGTTAATGGTTGGTAACCAATATGAGCTATGATTGGTTAATGGTTGGTAACCAATATAAGCCATGATTGGTTAATGGTTGGTAACCAATATGAGCCATGATTGGTTAATGGTTGGTAATGAATATGAGCTATGATTGGTTAATGGTTGGTAACCAATATAAGCTATGATTGGTTAATGGTTGGTAATCAATATAAGCTATGATTGGTTAATGGTTGATAATCAATATAAGCTATGACTGGTTAATGGTTGGTAACCAATATGAGCTATGATTGGTTAATGGTTGGTAATCAATATAAGCTATGATTGGTTAATGGTTGGTAATCAATATAAGCTATGATTGGTTAATGGTTGGTAATCAATATAAGCTATGATTGGTTAATGGTTGGTAATCAATATAAGCTATGATTGGTTAATGGTTGGTAACCAATATAAGCTATGATTGGTTAA
>JAJGOT010000664.1:330000-383397 GCA_022457155.1 Cladopsammia gracilis | reverse complement strand
GTACACATCAGGCGGTGGATTGTGCTAATCATGATCGAAACATGTTTATTCTGAGCATGATTGACTGACTACCTGACGAGGTAGTTTTGATGCCATCTCCTCGCTGAACACTGCAAGGCCCATTATTTCTAAATCATGCACAAGCAAGTTTAAACTCCATTTTTTTAAGTATAACGATTATACAACTGTATGTGCATTTCGTTAACGGTCGTATAAACAGCATGAAACTTGTTTAAAATTAAAAATTTAGGTATGTAAACAACGCAATTGCAAACATGTTTAGGAGAAACGTACGTGTTCATTGAAATATGTTTTACTTTGTACTCTACGCTCTGATGCGGAACAAAGCTTTAGAAGATGCCTTCAAAAGTGACGTAGTCACTAATCTTTGCTTACGTCTGTACAGCAGTGCCAGAGGCTCGCGTTCTGATCTCTATCACATTACACGCATCTTATGTCTCAGCGTGCCGCGCGCGGCGTTCTCGAGAGGACCTCTGGTACCCAGGGTATAGTACAGCACACTGAGGAATAACCCCTACACTGCTTGTCGACAACGAAATTAAACATTTCATTCACGCTCGTTTACTGATTCAAATCAGCGCTCTCCGGGAATATATATATTTTTATCTTGTGGAAAGGTGCAGTTTTTTTTTTTAGGAAAATTAAGCACAATTTTTAAAAAAAACTGGTAATGGTCAGTAACACCGCCGTATAACATCTCAGCCTGCATGCAATATTCTAGTGTAACGTTGGCGTCGCGTGGACACAGTCCCGCCAAATAACGAAATTTTGCTTACTTAATTTCCATGTTAATGTTATATCGCCAAATACCTCTTAATATACAACTAAATTGGACAAAAAGATTCTATAGAGCAAAACAAGACAGTAGTTTGGAGACAAAGTGCAGGATTGCAAGGATTGAAGTGGATTACAGTTCATCAAATTTGATTTCGTGACAGGCGGTCAAGAAATCAAAATTGCCATTCGTGTGAAATTTTGAGTGTTTAGCCGTTGTTTTGTCTTTTTTATAGTTCATTTTTCTTGGCGTTCTGTTCAAAACTTTTGGCGATTTTTTTCCTATTTCAAAATAATAAAGCAAGCTTAAACAGGCTCCTGATCGATAGCAGACTGGACACTGCCCCTTTAAATTTGCAAGAAAAAATGCCGGCAGGCATTCTGCAGACACTCTCACTTATGAATCACAAACTTGGACAACAAACACCTTTTGATTTTTTTTTTCCTTCCGAGGAAATATATATGGCATTGAGCACGAAAACTGAGAAAACGGCAACCGCGATCACCTTGTTTTTCACAGTAATAAAAACCTTTCGGAACCGTGTACTGATTTGACCTGTTTATAATACCTCTAGTTCTTTCGTGCCAAGTGGCACATTAAAAAGGTTTCGACACTGCACTTAACTGTTGAATTTTACTGACGGAAAAATTCGCCCATTGGAATGTCTATGTGTTTATGTTTGTTTTTGTTTCTTTTTACGGAAGCAATTCAAAAATACACGCGAACAAATTCTGACGTTGAAGTCTGAATCAGTAAAAGCTTCCGGTGATGCTGCAGATATCACGGAGTCATCACAATAATTTTCTAGAAAAAGAGGCGCGTTTCGTGCATTGGGGAGCAACGCATTAGCTGCATGGCATGTTTTTTCACCGATGGTTATTAAACAGGGATCAAGGCCGTCACGTCAATCGTGCTCACGAGTGTTTTGATAGGTCAAGGCCAATTTAACTTGAGAACTTTGAAAAACAGTCGTAAAAGAGTTGCAGTGAAATGAGCGCTATTCCTTCAGTTTTTCTTCCTTGTACGTATTCTCATATACGTGACTATATCATCATAATTGCATATCAATTATGCGACCTCTCACCCGCCGTCATATAAATATACTAATTCACTCCAAAAGGTCCTAAAGCCAGTCTGCTTTTTGGAAAACAGTTTTTTTTTTTTTATCACGCTAGCAAGTAAAATGGCTCTTAAATAATTCATCTCGCTCTTTATTTGCTGTTCGTGCTGAAAGACGAAAGCAAAATAAATTGCACAACTGCAGTTTAAACAAACATTTCGGTGAACACCTTTTACGTATTAAGTGAAACGTGACTGCAGATTACAAAAGAAGTGAATCGGCGACCTTTTATGCGGAGATAGAGCCTTTGTTTATTAAAAGCCCATTACATAAACAACCTCAAACAAGGCAGGAGGCCAAACATACCTGATTTTCCTACGCCGTCTTTTCCTAAAACAACAGAGCGAATGCTTTTCAAGTTTGTAGTGTTGTTTACGCTCAGCGTCCGAGGCTTTGATGGGATTTCACTGTTTGCTGGCTCCAGGGATCTTTCCTAAAAATCAATACGAACAAATGTTAATATGACCTTAAGTACCGACTGAATCACAACAAACAATACAAAACTAGTAGTAGGTTGAGGGAATTTGGTACTATATTATTAACCATTTTTCGAATTTCCGAATGGCACCAAAGAAAGATCTGATAAATAATTTTCCTCCTAGCCAGATTAGGATCTTATCCTCGAAATCTAAAGTAAGACCGTTCCGAACAGACTTAAGGCATGATCTTAAATTATGAGTCGACGCTTTAAGGAGTTCGTTAATAGTAAGCCTTATAATTCTCTCTTAATGAAGCAAAATGCTCTTCGTGACTTCAGGAGCCGGGCTTCAAATCAATTTACAGCTGCGAAGAATACTGATTAATATGTAAATGAACCAATCGACTATATAATTACATATACTGTTATTAACAGCTTAATGTATAAAACAAGCAGTATCAAGCACGTTCTCTTTCTCTTTTGTCGATGAGCTTCGTCGATCCAAGCTCACAAAGAAATATTCGTGAAATTAATTTAAAACCGCCGTTTTCTAAACTTCACTACTGTCTAGTTCCTGGGAGCGCCTCTCGTGTCTACAGCTCGTTGACCTTGTTAATTAATCCCTTTGATGGCAAAAACGTCCTTTGTTAAAAATTTAGAGGAAAAAATGATCCAAATTTCATCTAGCCCGTACTTAGTATCGAAAAAAAAAGCAACCAAACCATAGTACATGGGAAAGTACTGCTCTGCAGCTTTCACTTGAATGGCCACACTTTTGGATTTCGTCCACAAAATAATTATGTTAGAAGCTAAAAGGGTTTTAGAATATCTTAATTCCAGAGTGTTTACACGACTTATCATAAAATAGTATTTCCATTCAGCAAGTACGAATGTACAAAGCTAATCAGTAATCGTTATATTGCTAAAGATAAAGATATTTTCATACCATTTTGATTACGTCTTGAATCCTTCGCACAGAGAGTGATGACTTCTTCTAGTAAAATTTTATAATCTTTTCGCTTCAACATCAAATCGCTTTTAATATACCCTACCGATGATTTTCAGCTTTTATCTGACAAGTTGACGTCATAACTTCCTCTGGGTGATATGACATTTATTGATCACGCGCGCGCTTCACGGAACCGTCCGGAAGCCTGCGTTGAATTGCCCTCGCTATCGCACTCTCTCATTGGATTATTATTTCGGACAGTAGGAACCGTGACCCACGCGAGGAGTTAATTATCAACACCGTAACTCCTCGCGTGGGTCACGGTTCCTACTGTCTTCCCGTTTTATAAGGAATAAGGCGTTATAAAATATCTTGGGACATGTTTTCCTAGCAACAACACGGACCTTGGTTGCTTTTGATTACCAAGAGAGGACAAGAATGAAACAAAACCTCTTACACAGGGAACGTAATTCATTTATTAAGCTTCTCATAGAAAACAATTATCGAATTGTTTCATAAAATATTGGACCACTGCTGAAAAACAAAGCACTCCACGATTTAATGTGTACCGGAAGCCTCTCCCTGACCTTTACTCAACCTGTGCCTACCTGCTTGAAAATGCTTGAATATAACAATCATGATTTTTCTTTTCCTTTTAACGATAAAATAGATAAAATAGAGAAATGTTTGGAATACTTTGATGGTTGCTGAATCCGAAATAATAATTTTTGAAACGATATATACGCGATATTGAACGCACGTAATTAAATAATGAAAGGTATAAATTTCAAAGAACAATTAACCTGCATTTTTGTATTGTTGAATCAGACCTCAACGTTCGACGTCATTAGAAAAGTTACAAAGGAACAAAAGAACAGAACACTGCATTATGTTAATTGCTAGTCTTTTTAGAACCGAAATGGGCCACGTTTTGTGCATATTATTTGATGTAATTATTTAATTTCAAGCAGCCAAAAACCGCTTGTTTGCTATTATAAACGTCACTGATAGTATTTAAGGTATTTGGCGGGTTATATTTGGCAAGTTATTCATACAGCTGATGTTATTTTCCTCGCGATGTTTTGATTGTAGAGATAAAATTCCAATTTTGCCTTCCTTTACGTACATGGTACGTAGTTCTCTGCCCTTTTATGACCGAGCCAGTGAGCACGTTCACTAGCCTGAAGACTGTCAGAAATGGAATACTAGTTAACTCTCCATATAAATGACAGCTCAGTGACATGGGAACACTGACTCGCGGTGAATTGAAAGCCGGCTTGTTTACAAGAGTAGCTTCACCTTTTACGATTATTTATTTATTTATATTTATTTATTTAATTATTTATTAATTATTTTCAACCTCATTGATAAGAAAGAAGTATCGTTGTATAAGCCCGATGGGCTGAAAAATAAATTGTGCAGAGTTATCATATAAGACTGCTATATGTATTGCCTGCCTCATAGTCCAACAAAGTCTAACACAGACGTTTAAAAATACATATAGTTTTGCAGGAGTCGAAAATACTTTAAAATATAGAATAATTTGCGGTCATAACATTCCTAGTTAAACCTCCAAGGACCTGGTCAAATATTTCGAATTCAGTTTATTCGATGACCCTGGGAACAGGAGCTTTTCGTGTGCGCTTTTTCATGATCATATCTCTCTACACACGATCGAGAAGCTAAAAACAGACACTGTGGGACCGTAAAAGTTAGAACCGTCTTGTACACTACATGTACGCATGCTCAATCTTTCAATTGAATGGTACCGTTGCACTTTAGGATTTCATCCAGACTCAAAAGTGAACCAGCAGGTACAGCATAATAAACAGCACCACAGGAAAAAGCTACTCAATAGCTTTCATTTGAATGGTCACACTTTAGGATTTCATTCACAGACTCAAAAGTTAGAACCACCTTGTACAGCATAATAAACAGCACCACAGGAAAAAGCTACTCAATAGCTTTCATTTGAATGGACACACTTTAGGATTTCATTCACAGACTCAAAAGTTAGAACCAGCTTGTACAGCATAATAAACAGCACCACAGGAAAGTACTGCTCAATAGCTTTCATTTGAATGGTCACACTTTAGGATTTCATTCACAGACTCAAAAGTTAGAACCAGCTTGTACAGCATAATAAACAGCACCACAGGAAAAAGCTGCTCAATAGCTTTCATGGAAATTTCATCCACAGACTCAAAAGTTAGAACCACCTTATTCTATTCCATACCGTGAAGAATACACTCAGCCAATCAGAGGCCGTTGCATATTAGGGGTGGCGAATGATAAATCCGAGACTCGCCGAGACGCCGAGACCTTTGTTTCAAAATCCGAGATTGCGACCGCAGCTATGTTATAAAATCCGAGCCCGAGACTCAATGCGGGGAAAAAACCGAGCCCGAGACTCACTGCTAAAAATATCCAAATCACCTATCAAACAACAAACACGAAGGATGAAGAATGAGAATGCTTGACAAAAGTATCCGAGACTCCGAGATCTTGAGGAAAAAAATCCGAGATTTCGAGAAACTGAAAAGCACCAGCCAAACGAGACTTTGAGACTTAAAACAAAAACGGCCGAGATTTCGAGACCGGACCAAAATTTTCCGAGACCCACGATTTTGAAGGTACCATTCGCCACCCCTCATATTCTGCGGTCGGCGTCGCCTAAAACTGAACCGAGTTGCAGCTAGTGGTCTCAACTACTAGATATGCAAGTGGGCTATAATCGAAACATCTTCGTATCTTCCTCGGTAATTTTCGGAAAATTTAGCAAAATGACCAAAACGTTTTTAAAAATGACCTTCGGATAAACATAGGAACCCGCACTAGGCTCGTTTCTTTTATTATGCCTGTGCCCCACTTAAGAGCCTGTTCACATGCTAGCCGAATACTGCCAGTCGAATGCACTGTTAGTAACAGTTCGCGGAGAAATGGCGGATAATTTAGTATTTCCCCACCCTATTCTTTACGGTTTCACACTATAGCAACTTTTGAATTCTTCGCGTGCTTCATTGTTTACAACAGGAGCCTATGTTTTAATACAATGATCCATTTACAACATGGTGCTAATGTCATTACTCTTTTAAAGGAAAAAAACAATATTCACGACTGTGGTCGCTGAAAGGTGTCTCGACAGGACGTTTAATTACCCAAAAAAATGAAGTTTGGTTTTCCGAAATCTTTTACTTATTTTATGCTAAGTTTTCTGTACCGGTTGTTTGATGTTTTATAAATTTGCTGAAGGAAAAATGCTCACAATTTAACTAGAAGCCGTTTTAATATTCAGTTCAGTAAATGTTTGAAAAGGCCGGTACAAAGCTGAGTGATAATACGCGAAGCACGCGCTTGCAAGAGGCTTGGGAGGGAATGGAAGTTCTTCGGAGTTTCCTTCGTAGCGATATCGCTCACCCTGCCTCCCTACTGTCTCTAGCCTGTTCTTTTAACCCAACACTCACCAAAGGAAGCCTGTTCACAGGCTAACCCTCTCGCTCGAGTGTCGTGTATTCCGCATTTAGTTTTACTCGACAGTTTTCGGTTCTTTTGTAATGTGGTATGTGTCGTAGTTTAAAATTTATAAAATCTTCCCTCCTCTCATCTGAAAGCTGTGAAAGACCAGCAATAATTAAATATATTGTGAGAGAGTCGAGTTCTAAAGATAACTTATGTAGCTTTCTTTCGGAAGTAATCAAACGTGAGACCTTATCTGGCAAGTAATGCCTTGTTGAAAAGTTTTTCTCCATCTCAAGATTAATCTGTGAATTCTCATTCTTTTTATTATAATAATTATCGTTATAATTAAGCCCCACTCGACTTAAAAACCAGTGCACTCGAAACACTGAGTGGGATCATATATTCAGGAACAAAACAATTAAACATATTAAAACGAGTATTTGCTGAGCAATATTGTGTCAGTTGCAACAGACAAATGCATCTATTACAGAATAGGAACCTCCTGATATTTTCTTCCGTGATACAACAACCAGAATTTAAACGACCTTAGACCCTGTTAACAGTGATTGCATTTAATTAGTGAGTGTGCTCTTATCTTTATTCATCATTTCCCCTGGCTATGTCGGGTTATAACACGCGAGATGAATTTTATTGTTTTGTGCCTTCCAAATTACTCATCGAGGGGGCAAAAAATATTGGTCTAGAGTTTGCAAAATTGTAAGAGAACCGGAAATTTTTAATCGGAATTGCATCGGTTTTGAAACAAAGACGTATAGTGATTTAGTTGATAACACGATAATAGGTTATTACACCATTAAAGTCACGCGAACCACATTAGCAAGTCTAAATGGCATCAAGGGAACAAAGATCCCTTATCAGAGAGCCGGAATGATTTAGCGGTGCGGTTTCTTTTTCGGGTTTTACGCATCCGCAACTCTGAATAAATGCTTCTTTATTGGATATTCAGAACACGTTTGGACATTAAAACCACGTTTGTTGCATAGTTTATGTTCCTTGTCTACAAATAACTTCTCAGAAGTTGACCGCTCGGTCCTTTTTCAGCCTGCTTTTTATCTGCGAATTGTTGCCGTCAAATTCCCCTCTGTGGTGGAAGGTACATGGAACAAGCCTATAAATCTTTCATAAGGCTCTCAAATTAACCCGCATTATACGGACACTTGAATATGTGGTCAGTGCAAAAAAATTTAGTGGATCATTTTGTTCGCAGTTTCTTTTAGGTCCTTTATCTTTTTATCAGTCAGCTTTGCTAGGATATCCATAAACTGAAAATTTCAGTAATACGACGTTTGTAATGTTTAATACTTTTAGCCTTTGAGGGCGTGACATTTAAAGGCGCGCGTGTAAATCTGCATTTAATATTTAACTAGTATGTTTTCTTTTATTTGTTTTTAGAATTTTTATCTGGGCCGCAATAATTGGCTTAGTGTTGCGGTGTCCCGACATTTCGTATTCTGTATTATGTTTTATTGAAGTTTAGCGATTAGTTATTTGTCGAGGCTTTATTGAATTAAGTTGCATATCCTAAAGATAAACGGCTTTTTCCGTTCGAAGCCATAAATGCTAATCAGTGTTCTTGTGCTACTGACTGACCCAAATATTCTCGCCATGACCGACACTTTTCCTAGTAAATTGGCATTTCCTACTCCGCTACTTAAGAACTTGAAAACACAAGCGCTGTTGTTGGGTGGAAATATATGGGTGTTTTGTTTTTGTCCACCGCGTTCTAGACTGCGAATTAAAACACTCCCTACTTTTGGGCGAGTTTGAAATCGCGCAAGAATGTAGACTCCAAAGAATTTGCTCGACATAATGTAAATACGGGGTTGTGAGACTGGGGAAAATTGAAGCTTTAACATGTTTTCTGATCTGGAGAGAAAAAAGTACTTTTGGCATAAAAAATGCCGGCTTAAAACTACTTTTCAACTGAGTTCATGATGATCGTACATACCTAACGTACATTTTTCCTAAAGAGTTGTTCAGCTCTCTACAAAAATGACTTATGGTAAAAACATGCCAGGCTCATCGTACTCATGCTTTTTTTTTCAATAAAGTATGAAATTCAACAATCCTTAGACAGCAATAACTTAGCCAAAATAATTGCGGGATAAAGCAAATATTCAATTCCTTTGTGTTTTCCTGCTTTATCCGCATTATACTTATGTATTTCCCCTTCGATAGACGTTGACAATGTCAAACAAAACCTTCTCAGTATCACACACTTGAGTCATACTATGGCATATAGATTTTTCTCCAAACACACTCGAAGTCGCAATTTTTGGAGGCTGAAATTAAAACGAAAATCAAATTCGCGCGAATATTTTGCATAATTAACTCCTTCTTTTTGCGCGCAAAAAGTTTTTCGCAGTTTAACTGGGAAAACATAAAAATATTTTTAAAACCTTACTTACCACTCCGTGCTGTCTTCGCCTAGTATTTTTCACCATCCAGCTCGGCATCTTGACTTCGCGCAGTCTGAATAAATTGTGAAATAGCTCGCAGTCGGTCTAGTCTTTTTAATCCCACCTCGTCTATTCATGAACCTACACTCACGTACTGACAGTTAGACCGTCGATGCCCTGCTGCGTGACGCAAAATACAGGAGCGAGAGCCAACGAGCCCAACAAAAGATATACGGCCTTGACCGGAGAAAATGTGGTTAAATTCCAAGTCAGTCTCCCGCTGAAGAAACAAGGAGCTCACTTACGATGCAGGAAACTTGATTTCAAAGCAATGGTGGGTTCCGACAAATGGCGGGACTTTTGTGCGATCCGAGCGGTCTTAACCCGTCGGCAATGCGCTGCCAATTTTGTACACTGTATTGTAACTGATAACGGAATTCCGGAAGTTAAGTTCTAATTGTAGAAGCTAATCACCATGGTAATGTTTTGGTGCAAAATTTAGAAAACAATGCTGTTGGCAAGGCATCAATAGAGTGCACGAGGGGTAAACAATGGTTACTTTGAAAGGTGGCTACAAATGTATAACTAATGACGAAATTCCGAAGTTAAATTCCATTTGAAGCGGCTGAGGATAACGGAAACGTTTTGGTGCAAAATTCGGAACTGGCAAAGCTGCAGGGGCACCCAACGAATCTGTTCCCGCCCAGCGGAATTCTTGCTGGCTGACAAAATATTCTGTATATATAGCTTTTTAATTACCATTTTTGTGCTGGCTGACCTGAGAAAGGAATCGAAAGAACAAACTGAGCTGGCTAACTTGAGCAGATCGAAAAGAGATTGATTATGTATGGATTTTGTGAGGGGAAGTCCGGGGGGGGGGTACTCCCTTATATACGCTATATAGGTATGTGCCGCCCGATAGGGTAGGGTTTTTGAGGTGCTCAGTCCTTAATTAAATAGGGTGTCCTTTTTGGTAGTTTTGGTATTGTGATCCCTAGATATTCCTTAAATAGGGTCTCTAAATTGCAGTATCCACCCCAACGCGCAAAACGAAAAAGATATGGTCTGTTAAAACTGTACTACACGCCTGAATTGGGCCTTAAAAGGGTATCAAATCTCGATTTTCTACCCTTAAATAGGGTCGGGGTTTGAGAACCTTGGCGGCACACACCTATCCTAAATTGTCGGGAGTATATAGTAAGTAAACTAAATAATGCATTTTACCAGACTGTTCGTTGGGTGCCCCTGAAGCTGTTGGCAAAGCATGAATAGATCCGCAGACTGCGCGAGCCTTTAGGCCATACGCCCACCACTTTTTATGTTTTACATAAAGCTACACATCCGTTTATTGTTTTTCCCTAATTGACTAAAGGTTAAGTTTGTTGTTTGTTTATCGAGTTAACACTTTCATTTCAAAGAGCGGGCAAAGTGAAATTAAACTTCAAGAAAAACCCCAAATTTCTTTTGCAAAATACTGTAAACACAAATTACCACAGAAAAGTGATTAGGAGCTATCCGAGCTATCCTTTGAATACAAGTAATGTGTTTTTATCCAAGGACTTGAAATTTAATACGGCATTACGCGACTTGAGGTTTGCTTCTGAGGGTGAAATTAAAGGATTTTTATTAATGCCGGTCCTTTATTGTGCTTGGTATACCGGTAATGGGTTATGTACATGTTGTGGTTAATTTAGAAAGGATTGAGTGATTTGACCAGGACATAGCGTTTTTCTTTTAAAAAAAGGCATGATTTTTAAATGACTGTCGATAGCGCTGCTGCGTGTGTACCCTTAGCCCGTTTCTTGCGGGTAATATGGTTCAGTTGTAAGTCGATTCGTAAAAAATAATGCATGGAGGTGAAAACTAGGCAAGTAGTTGCATAATAAATGAGTCCTGAATTTTATTGACGTCCTCTTATTAGCATTTGTAAATTCAAATCTCTATAACTCACTAACGCAAAGTTAAAAACAAGAATTTTTTCACTATTCAACGTACATACAGTTGATTCTGAAAATATGTATTTTTAAAAAGGGTTATAGGCACTTTAAACGAACGCTAACGTGCAGTATGTTCCTTTGGTGCTGTCAATTTCTAAACCGAATGTTCCGGCTTGAGAAAAAAAAGGTAATATTTCAAGTTGCACCTTACCAGTGTTGTTAGCTTATCAGCACAGTATAGTTATTGTTTTTCTGACTTGAGTGGGAGTAACTGAAATATTAGTTACAAATTTCGATTAGTCGACCAAAATACGTGGTACGTGCAGGCAAATAGCGGCCCGTTGTGGCTGTGACAGGGAATCTACCCGTTTCCGGTAAGAGCCCCTTTACTAGTTTATTTTTTCCGGTACATGTACAAAACAACTTCGACCTGAGTTTCACTACAATCTAAGAAGTTGGCGCAGAACAGTAAGTGGATTTAAATATGCATATTTTTGAAATCACTTTTTTCTGAGAAACTTTCCAACGATACCACTGCACTTGTAACCAAATCATTACCTTAACCTACTGAATTCTTTCTTACAGTCTAATTACTGACGTTTAGTGATAACAAACGATGGCTTATTAGATCTTCCACTCTCCCAGAATCAAATATTTGCCTATGAATGATATTGTTCAAAGTTTTGGTACCTGGGTAAAATACTGGAGTGGGAAATTCAACAAATAAAAGCTCTTGAGCAGTGCTTTCATTCGGGATTAACACAAAATGCAGTTTACTCAGGGGAAATACTACAACAAATCGCCCCTGTTTTTTCCTATCAGCCTTGTTTTCTTTCGGTGACGTCACGGGAACCAATTGAAACACGTGCTCCAAAAAAAAAAAGAAAAATGCGACTTATGGATTTGGAAAGTAGAGCCAACGTTGTTGAAACAAATATTCTTAGCTACACGAGTTTTTCGCTTGATTTCTGGAATTTTTTCAGACGTTTTTTAGGCTTATACTGTCAACTCTCTCTTAGCGGACACCTCTCCAAGGCGGACATTGTTGGTAGGCACTTGAAGGAATAGATGAGACACTGGGACCGAGTGTCACGATCGCCGAAGTCATCTTCGTGCAGTTATCGGCAAAAACAAAATGGAGGTTGAGTTAGTACAATATATTGACGATAAAACGTTTACACTGCTATCGCCTAAGACGGTTGCAAGGTATGTTATTTTGATTAATTTACCAAGGTGTTTTGTGGATTATGGCCCTCTGATCTATCTCCTGTGATGCATAGATCACATGGCCCTTTTTTTCCTTTGTAGCATAGGTCAGAGGGCCCTTTTTATAGTCATTAATTGAATATAGTATTAAGCTCATTTTGGCAGGGAGAATGTAGCCTTATACTGGGATATATTTGGCTGAGTTAGTACCTCCTGACATTTCTTTATTGTAAAGGAAACTATTGTAAAATAGGTTGCGTACTTTAGACAATTTGGTTGCTGTATGCTTAGTCTTTGAAATCACTAGTGGCATCTGGAAGGAATTTTAAACTTGACAAAAGCCTTCTGCTTTATAATATAATTACATGCGCGCATTTAATACTTGAGACATTTTATAGGCACTGGGGCTAATGTGGAATGCCGTAATCCTAAAAACAGCAGCGAATTACTATTTATTTGTCTGTCCTCTCTAACGGACAGTGTCCCGGCTGAAATATCGTGTTTCCATGATTATGGCCAGGAGCTTGCTTTAAGCTTGCTTTGAGACAGGAAGAAAACAAATTGACAAAAGTGATGAACGCAAAGAAATATGAACTAAAATAACAAAATAACGACACTAAAAAAATCTCAATATTCCACCAGAATGGAAACTTTGATTTCTTGACCGCCTGTCGCGAAATCAAAATTGATGAACTGTAATCCACTTCCATTCTTGTTATCCTGCACTTTTTCTCCAACGTGCTGCTTCTGTTTTCCTCTATACAATCTTTTTATCCAATTTAGTTATATATTTAGTGGCATTTTGCGATAGAGCAGTTTTCAATTGAGTATGAAATTAAAGTAATTACACAATTGCTTTTAATTTGGTTTTTCATTGCTACGCTTTGTGATTGGCTAAGAAATCTCGCGCCACTTTCTCGACCAATCAGAAGTAAAACCAAAACCAATCGTGACTTGCTCGCACGCGTTTTCCCGCGCTTGGCGCCGCCGACATGTAATTACTTCGAGCTCTGATTGGTTCATTGGATTGTTTACGACTGCTGTGATTGGTCAGAGTAATTACTTTGGTTTTGGTTTTACGACACTCAATTGAAAACTGCTCTAAAACACGGAAATTAAGTAAGCAAAATTTTGTTATTTCTGCGGGACAGTGTCCCGTTTAAGGCCCGGCCGTTTACACAGGCGATTTTTGATGCGATTTTTGTCTCGCTCTCCAATGCAATTTTTGTCGCATGTGTAAACGGGCGGCGATTTCAGTGCGACTCGGGTGCGATATTTGCTGCGATTACTCAAAAATCGCCGCTTAGTTGCATAACTAAACGGGCCTTTAGACGGACACCTCTCTAAAGGCCCGTTTACACATGCGATTTTGGATGCGATTTTTGTCGCGCTCTCCAATGCAACTTTTGTCCTAAGTGTAAACTAGTGGCGATTTCCTGTGCGATTCGGGTGCGACATTTGCTGCGATTTGCTGCAATTTCCCAAACATCGCGACACGTTGCATCGTGTTCGAAACCTCTGCGACATCGCGCGACAAATCGCGCCCAAATCGCCGCCCATTTACATATGCGATTTGAAGATGCAACTTGCGCGCGACAAAAATTGCATCGACAAGTACGATAAAAATTGCACAAAAAATCGCCTGTGTAAACGGGCCATAAGGCGGACAGTGGACACTTCTATTGATAACTTCTGGTTAAAAATACCTCTCAATTCGGACACTAAGGCTGCAAATTTGATTGAAACTACCTCTGGAGGTAGTTTCGATCTAAGTCAGACGAAACACGTTAGCGCAAATGTCGTCTCCTTAACTTGTTAAACACTGCAATCACAACTGCGCAAATGTCGTCTCCTTAACTTGTTAAACACTGCAATCACAACTACGTTCCCAAAGACTTTGAAAAGTGAGATTATTATACCTGATCGTACCTTTTTGGTACGCTTCGGCGGCATATCAAGCCAGTTTGGTCGAGCCATGGTTCGTATTTTGGCGAGACGCAGTCGAGCCAAAATACCGATAGCGAGACCAAACGAGCCTGATATGCCACCGAAGCGTACCAAAAAGGTACGATTAGGTATTTACCGTACCCAAATTCAGTCCAAAATCGGTGATATTTTTAGCAGTTACGGTAATAAAATATGTCAGGCGTCCTATCGTGTGGCCCGCGAGGAGAATAGTACGAGTCAACAAACGGCGCAAAAAGCAAAAATATGAGCACAAATATGAGTAACACACTTCCCTGCAAAATTATTAATCGGCATTTGAAACGAGAAAATTACAGTGTATGCCGAAGAAATCATTTAACAAGTCGTATCTCGAGAGAACGAACACATGACCTTCATTGGAAATAGTGTAAATGTCACGTGGAAGCTTCAAATACTCGCTTCAGCAGTTCAAACGTTCAGTTGGAGGAACTTTTGGAACCAGAGGTAAAGTTGACGTTAATTGTTGCATTTTCAAACTTTGCACCATAAAATCGTTCGATATCAGATCAGTGACTGAGAGGGGTCGTAGCTGTCTAAACGATGTCAGTGTCTGTGATTGGCGAACGATGCAATTGATATATCACTTGAACAATGCCCCTATCCCTAATCCCTTATATCCCAGCGGGACAAATCTATTGTTTTCTTAACGAATCACAGACATCGTTTGGACAAGTGCGGGACTACCCCAGTGACTTGATATCGTAGGATATCAGAACAGTAGACTAGGCTTCTGATTGGCTAATTGCGAATTTGGGTACGGTAAAAACACGAAATCATGCAAAAGCAAGTTCGAGCTGTATTGTTTCGGTTCATGTGTAATTAAAAAAAGTTATCTGAGCTCTTGCGTCGCGATCGGTGTTTCGTAAAACAGTATAATTATAGAATCAGGCGTGAAACGTGTTTTAAAATTAACAACTAATGTGAACACTGAAATTGCAAGCATGTTTACGGGAAACATATTTCATAAAAACATGTTTACTCTAAACATGTTTACTCTAAACATGTTTACTCTAAACATGTTTACTCTAAACATGTTTACTCTAAACATGTTTACTCTAAACATGTTTACTCTAAACATGTTTACTCTAAACATGTTTACTCTAAACATGTTTACTCTAAACATGTTTACTCTAAACATGTTTACTCTAAACATGTTTACTCTAAACATGTTTACTCTAAACATGTTTACTCTAAACATGTTTACTCTAAACATGTTTACTCTAAACATGTTTCGGTGCTGATGAGAACACAGCATAAGATAATGAGAATGATCCTAATTCATTAGTGACGTCACAGATTTCTAATGTCAGATTACATCAACTCTCCAAGAAGGCGGACACTTCTCTAGAGGGTATCTCTCTAGAACTGGTCCCAAGTGTGTCCCCTCTAAAGAGAGTTAACTGTATTGTCAATCTTTTTTTTGTAAAAGAAAGTCCGCCTTTTTGTGGTCGCACCTCTGCCTAATTGTAGTCTCCTTTGCAGGCAACTCAAAAAGAGCTAGAAGTTTGAAAGGAAAATAAACTGGGAGAGAAATGAGCATCCGGAAGAGACTGGCGCTCGGTAGAAGCGGAAAGGTTGGGAGGAGCCTGAGGAGAGGGCGGGGCGCGAAAAAAGGGGAAATTATTTTAAATTTTCCCGCCTTTTTCTTTTTCCTCTCTGATTTCCTTTCTTCAGTGACCGTTTTCCTTCTCATTCTCTCTCCAAGCCCACTCACACCCGGTATCCTTCCCAAGTCCTTTTATTTTAGTCAGAGTTACCTGGCGCTCATGAGACTATAGCGGACAACATTCGACGTTAGTTACAACAAGACAAGTAAGTTGAACATATGTTTTTATTTTGCTGGCAAAATTCCCTGCATAATTTAAAATAGAAACAGTTGGTAAACAAATCACACCTCATTTAATTTATATGTACAATAAATACAGCGAATTCTTTCTTATTCTTAACAACTTTAGGCATGCAATTCGTTTCCTAGTATTTACTAATCAGATGCGACAATTACCGACACTCTTTCACTCCCAGAGTCCAAAGGAGGGTTGACACTGGGTGTGAAAGGTGTAAAGCGAAGAAATAACAGCTCTATGTACAGTACTGTCGAAAACGAACTTCGCCGAAATTCGCCTATTGTTCTTGCGAAATATCTCTGAACTTTTGCCGAAATTTCATAACGATTTTTCGCTAAGTCAAACGAAATATCGCCGTATAAAGTAATGTTTTATTAATTATACGTTTCCATTCTGGTGGCTTACAAAGCAAGTTAACTGAACATGCTGAATAACAGCATGAAGAGCCGAAGAAAATAATGTCAAGATGAGCTCTCCAGGTTTCTTTCTTTTTTTCTAGCTTGTTTGTTTGAGGAACTTCATCTATCTTGGCTTTGCTTTCCACAATCTGAGAGCCTGAAGCATGCTTTTACATCTTAAATTTAATTTTCTCTTAAAAAGTGAAATGAGTAAAAAGAACTGTATTGGCGAAGTGAAAACAGCTCAGAATGAAAAGAATATTCGGCCCCAGTCGCGGGCCTGGCTAATTTCCTTTACAAGCCTTATATCAGGGGGCGGTCTCAGGGCCTCTGTGATCCTTTCCTAACTGATCAGCCACTAAATCTAGGGGACATCGATCTCCCGCGTGATCTCGAAGTCGACTGAGCTCTCAAATTAACCGTATATTGTAATGTATCATTTGAATGTATGCATGGGTTTGGAGGGATAAAAATGCCTATCTATAAGACTACTAGAATGAGGTAACTTGAAAGAGTGCAGTCTGTCTGTTTGAATGACGACTAATCCCCTCGTCCATCTGTCCTTCAGTCACAGGAATCGAAGTCAGGAATATGTTCACTCACAGTCTTTCACTAAGACACCGACTTCTTTCGGCTTAACACATTGTCAATAAACACTCTAACTGATGGTGATCCCTTTTTCTGTGTGTTTACAAACTGCCTAAGAGTGTTATAAAGAACATTTTGAGAGTCATCGAATCCTTCCGATGCGGACAACTGGTAGAAGCCACACTCTAAAGCCTGCGCCAAGAGGCGCCCCTCGTACTCATCCACTTCTCTGAAATGTTTCAGGTCTGTCTTGTTGCCCAGAAGAATGAGACACGCGGGATTAACGTTCTTGGTTTTCAGAAGGTATTGACAGAGTAGGGAAGCCTCCTCAAATGATGATCGGTCTGTTGTGGAGTAGAGAACGAAAAACAAGTCCGATCCCGTGTGGACGCAATTGTCGATCTTTTCGAGAGAGTTCTGCAAAGGAAAGGACGTGTAAATGGTTGAAAAAGGCACTTGTACGTGTTTCATTGGTCAGCAGGAGTGATTGACATTTATGTATCCAATTCCTTCATACAATTTTAAGACGATCACAGTCATTAGTAGCTCTGTGACTTTCCTCCTTCTCTCTAAACATTACGCAAGGAATAGTACAGTTTTTAAAGTAAAATCCATCCATAAACTCATGCCCAGTACTTAGTAAAAGATTCTACTTACGAAATATTTAAAGCCACGTCACCTAATTCTTCGTAAGCCAAAAGGCAAGGTTTTTTTAAGATCACTTTACTTATTGTGTCGATGGGGAAGTGAGACTCAAAAAATGAGGTCTTACTGAGTTGATAACGTAAATTGACCACCGTAAAGAGACTCAAAAGCCACGTTTCGAGCTGAGAATTCACTTGATATATTCCTGGAGGTGTTGTAGGATTAATTCGTGCAAAACTGGAAGAGGTATTGAGTTTTAATTTTAGCAATTTTGATGCCAAAATGAAAAATTCCTATGACATAACTCCCTTAATGTCGTAATGGTCTGGTACCACAAATTGGATTTGTCTGCCTAAATATTTGGTCAAATGATTAATAAATGAATTTAGGAGATAAAGCTGTGCTTAAGAGCTGGGTGTCGTTGTTAAATCCGCCCAGACAAGTCAATGAAGTGAAGAGCTTGTCTTCAATAAAAAAAAATACTGACCTTTCCTGCAGTGTCCAGCACGTCAAGAGAGAGGAACTGGCCATCTAATTCTACATGATGACGGTATGTGCATTCTGTAAGAAAAACATAACATATCTCGATTTGATAAATAACGAAAGTAAGCTCGGTCCGTAATGGAATAAGAAAAGTGTAATGTTCATTGTGTCACGAGCTTAGGCAACAGATTTTTTACATCACGATTTTATACCTGATGACTCTTTTGTACCAAAGAGTAAACAAAATCTAATTTATCTTCGTAAAAACGATAAACATTTTCCGAATCGTACATATTACAGAATTAGGAAATGATCACCCCGCCGTCTCCATGCAAACTAGATTGACGTAATAAGTTCTATGTTGTCGTCCCGCAAATTGTGGATCAAGAAAATTTGCAAAATGTACGTATGCGGCGCCGCGCTCACTGAGAAGTTCATGAACCGTTTGCCTCAATAGTATGCAAAAGAGAACCATCGAAACAGACCCAAAAGCAAGAAAGGTCTCTTATTCAAAAGCTTGAGCCACAAATTACATGACAAGTGACAGCGCTGATTTTTAGGGGGGGGGGGGGAAGGATCTAAAACGATTTTCCTGCAAGTGAATCTAAATTTTGTAATCTTGTAAGAAAGTGCACCTCAGAGCAGTGAACTGAACTTAATTTGTCCAAATTATGGGTTTATATCGGCCTGCATGCGTGGCGAACCTATGCAAGGACGTCTGTCGGTGTAGAAGGCTTAGACTAAAACGCAGAGGCCTCCTAGCTATAGTCAAGCTCTACGCTTGGCAAAAAACGCGCGGAGGCTGGGTAGAGGTAAAAAGTAAAGCGCGCGGGGAACTCTCGCTCTTTCGCTCTTCCCATTGTTCCCCGCGCTCCCATTTTCTCTTTTACTGTTCTTTACTGATAGGAGCCTCTGCGGAGGAGAGAGGGCTGGGCTAAAACCCATGAAATAGGACTCAGTCAGCGCATCATCAAGCTATAGCGCATACTCTGTAGCAGGACGCTCTGCCTGGAATTGTCACGTGAGCTTCTTGTCTTGGGCTGAACTCAGTATATTCTGAAAGCTATAAGAGAGCCTTGTTCTCCTACAGCCGTGCGCGCAGACGTCTCAGAATGCTAATATGGGGGTTTACTCTGAGCTGATAAGTGCGTTTCTGAATGATTTTAGAAAAGGATTAAAGAAGAATGCATGTATGATTATTGCCCTTCCGGCTTTGTGAGTATTCAGAGTATTGTAGGCGTTCAATAAAAACAATACTGCTAAAAGGATATAGTTATTAAGATCTGTGGGTCATGTCATGTCCTGTTTAATCTTGAGGATTTCAAGTAGAAAATGAGTGAGCAAAAGCAGTATGACGGAAACTTAGTATATTATATTGAATTGACTAGAATAAACCTTTGACTAGAACCTAGTTCGACAAATCGATTCGCAGACAACGTAGTACTCTTTCTAACTAAAGCTGTTTTCCTCTCAGTTCACATGATGTACTCTAATAACTCGAAGTTTCCAGCTTTTCTGCTACATGCAGGCCTAAATGTTCTTGTGGTTAAATTACGGAAGTCAGTACAACCCAAAGTATCTCTGAAGCCAGAGCCCGCGGGGGCGAGGGAAATGGCGAATTTAAAAGCCTGCACGTTTCCTTTACGAGGACCGGCTTTAAATTAGAGGCTTCAGTCACTGCCACGTTCACTTTTTCTAAGACTGAATTTTTCAAAGCCAAACGCATGAACATAGTATGTTGTGGTATACACAATGAGCTAAAATGAATCGCTTTCGTGATGCCAGGGTCATTTTTATCTGGGAAAACGTGAACAAGGCATTGAGACTTCAAATGATTACAAAACAATGTAATCTTGCCAATAGCCCGAGTTGCTCTTTCCCTCCTTTTCAAACCGAGGCCAAGTACAAAACCATTTAAATGGATATAAGTTTTATTTGCATGTGAAAGAAAACTCATATCCATATGAATGGTTTTGCACTTGGCCTCGGTTTGAAAAGGAGACTTAGAGCAACTCGGAAATGGGCTATTGCAGCTTCTTATCTTTCTTCCCGGCCGGAGTTATGTACATTCGAGTCATTATTTAACATCACAATAATAAGAAATGTATGATAAGGAAGTCAGCGTTGGAGGCTAGGGTCACTAGAATTAAAATTTTACGTGTTTTGTTTACTGGTGACGTCAGCAAACAAAAGTAAAGCGCAAATTAGGCATTGAAAATTGAATCAGCATAAGTGGATAAACGTAAGGTCCGTAAGCATAAAGCATAGCTTAATCTGCTGTTTCTATAGTGTAAAGTCATGGATCGACAAAATTACATATAAGAGGATATACGTTAGCATAAACAGATATCTGGTTTATTAATAGAAAAGCATTTAAACGTAAACGTCTCCACGTCACATTAGAATTGAATCTTCTTTTAATTATGCTGATGTCTCTAGGATATCATAAGGTTCGTGTATCTTTTCTCTAAGTTGTTATGCTACTCCCTATATATGAAGGCCGCTACACAGCCTTTTGCTAGATAGATCTAGACCCGATATCTGAGTTGGCTTAAGCGACTTAGCCTCCGAGACTGGTTGCAACTCTTGTATAAAAACTGATTTTTTTTTTACACCTAGCCGGCCTCGTATTAAATCAGAGCCAAAGGCAGCTCAATATGACCTGTTCTGCGCTAAATTCAAGCCACAGGAATGGCGTCAGTCCTGTTTCGTAAACAGAGCGATCACCTCGTTGTGTATAACCAAAACCGTATATTTTTATTGAAACAACTGATGCATCCGTTGTTATATTCGGACAAAAATCCTATACAAACCACATTAAGGTGGGTTTGATGATTAGCTTGTAATCCAGGAAATATTTCACCGATAATAAGTGTTTATCTAGCCTAGATTTATCGTAACATTACTTACATATCAGTTGCGGCATCCCTAGATAACACTGCATGGGAGAGCATTTTTGGCTGCGCTTACTAAGTTATCAGCCTGCCCGGCTAGTCAAAATATCAACTCACCTAATGTTGTGTCGTATTCTCCTATAAAGCGTCTAGTTAAAGCTCGAACGGTGAACGCTGGTGTAAATAAAGAAAAATACATTACTTGATATCCATCTAACTTTTTTCTTTAAATGAGGCCAATTTCAATATCGTTCCTGACGCCAAACACAGCTTGCGGATATCGAAATTTCCGGGGAAAGAATTTCCGATAAAGTTCATGGTTTGTCAGTTCTGCTCGCCACCCTTTGTGTTAAACCATCAGATACCTAGGGGACTGAAAAAAATACCCAGTGTGCAAGGAATTAAGATCAGTAAGTGACATAAATCCGATGGTCAATAATCAGTGTTAAATAACCTGACTTTACAGTATGTATCAGATGCTGTTAGACACAAGAAAGATCAATCAAGGAAGTTATTGGAAAAAGGTATCTGATAAAAAATATGCCGTAAGAATGACGACTGGCTGAAATGTAGGAAAGAGTCTGGGATGCGGGGAAGGGGTGGGGGGGGGGGGGGGGGAGGCTGTTGGTGGGAGGAAGGGGACAGTAACTACATTTCCTTGAGGTATGATGTCATTTTCAGCAATGTTTTCGCCTGAAAAATAACATCAGAGAAGAAATGCAATAAAACTTTGCTATCCGGAACACTCAAAGGAAAACGGAAAAATTAAGAGATGGCGAGATAGCGGTGCAATCAAAAGCCTCGAACAAAATGAGTTTGGATTCGAGAACATGACAAAGTCAGAGGTTAAAGATAAACGAGTTTTAGATAGCTGGATTATACTGTTCTACTGTAAATACAATGGACCTGGAGTTATCCCTGCTAGCATGTGCCATGTTGGCTCTTTTAGCGGATTTTAACTGAAAAAAAAAAAACTACACTGAATCCTTTTAAGACGACATAAGTTTACACTAGCGTCTGTAATAATAAGTGGTGATAACAAGCGATGAATAAAGTTTTAAGTGAGGAGTGCCTCTGAGTGGCGAGTGAAACTGGGAAGTAATCGAGACAAGTTGGCCCTTACCATAATGCCTATTTTGTCATTTCGACAAGAGTCAATTTTTAGCGGTTTCCTTTGGCAATTTTCTTTATGTTGTTGTAATGTCTTTACAAGGTGAGTCATATAGCTCGAGAGAATTTTTTACCGATAAATACTGTTTCGTGACTTTAGCTAATTGTCACTAAAGGCGGGTGGGCACATCAGCTAATCGGCTACACATGGTTCAGTGGTAGAGAACAAATGCATTTGTGGTTTATAGATTTAGATAAATTGATATTGTGGTCAACTAACGAATTCGCGAAGCATGCCAAAGTTATATATAGTCGAGTAAAACAAAGGGAACTTTATAATGATACTTCAAAACAGAATTATGATAAAACGAAAGCTTATAATCCTCTAGATTGATATAAACCTGCAAAAACTTGCGAATTTTAAACTTCTGGAGGGGCTTTCCTTGTCTTTTTACTGATATTGCCAGTTAAACACACACATCATATGAGCAGAACTTAAAAGTACTCAGTCACTGTCAGTCATGCAACTTAAGCCAAGATTCAGGACTGTCAATGGTTCTTTCAAGAAGTTTTACAGTCTACATTCTTGGTCATTTAATATTGTTTTGTGAAAATCTGTGAAACACATTTATAGGAAATAAGTATCGCATTTAAATTGTCGACGTGTTGGAATTGAAACATTAAAACAAGGCTGGCATAATGATCTCCGGTGTGACACACGTATGGGATGGTTTAGTTTACGTAAGTGACCTCACTGTTGTTTGTCTTGTTCGATGAAAAGAAAATAAATAACCCTATAATAACTTTTGAATTTTATAACGAATTTTTAATTTAAGGTCCCGGGAAGCAAGTTAGCAAATGGTAACATTTTAAAACGATATCATCCAGACTTATAGGATGGCATGATGCAGTCCTGGAAGAATCGCGAACAAAAAGACTTCACAGGAGAGAGTTATTTTTTGATTATTTTTATAGCAAATAAATACCCGTGCGTCTAAAAACAAACTTCTTTTTGGCTCACAGATAGATCTTGTAAATTCGAGACAAGTATTGTTTTGTAAAGATTCAATGCCTTTTAATCGCACTTCGGAAGTTGTCTAGCCATGATGTCTTCAAGTTAAAAGCTTTTCACAACAGGTCATACTCGCCCACAGTTTGTGAAAACAATAACTACAAAAAATATTTCACGGTTTTCTCTTATGCCTTATTATGCAAGAACTCAATCTTACGCCATTAACAAATCTTTCTCGAACGGATTTTATTGGAGTACCTTGTTTATATAAATACGTTATGCTTCGATTCTTTCTGTTGAGTCATATATTAAAACAGAGGTTTGTTGCGGTTTATATGAGCACTTGTGCTTTAACATTTGTCTTTCCGTTTTAGTTATTTTATACCGATGTCGTACAGTTCGCGTGGCTTTAACAAACTGTTATTTTATGGAAAATGAAGTGCTACTCAACTTGATAATGGCAGATTCTTTATATCATCAATTGAACTACTATTGATTTTTTATATTCTTTTGATGCCAAAATTCGATGGAAAACCCGCTGAAAAGTTTACACATGTTTTTATAGTTTTGCTAACCTGATTTTCCAACGCCGTCCTTCCCTAGCACTGCTATTTGAACGTTTTTAACACTCGATGTTGTCCCATTCTTGCGGCTTCTTTTTACCATAGGGCTTTTGATTGATGGTCGCTCGTAGCCTGACTGGTGCGAGGATCTATCCTGCAATATGGAAGACGAGCGTAGTCGGTGGTTAAATTCATCTCGTTTCCAAGACAAGCAAACTTCATGTGATCATTGGTGGTCGATGTAGAACAAAATTGAACTCAAAGCTTATGATTTTCTTTGTGCTTACCATTGTAAATATTCGGAGCCAGATGCGTGAAATATCACCTCCACGGACCTGACGTGGTTTATATTAATTCCTGTTTGATTACACACACCGTATTTAATACTTATCTCTCATCCGGCCCGTCACTTGTAAAGGTCACGATATGCGTGACTAAGCACAGTGGAATTATGCGATCACGAAACCAATGCCAGCCAATAAATGGGTTAATCCCAAAATGGAACAACTTGTTGTTACTATCAGCCAGCGACAGGAATTTGATGCAGCACGCAGAATATTAAAAAAATACGACAATTTTGTTTTCGAATGCAATATTGCAGAGTAAAATCATTACAATTTGCGGTTAAGGTGTGTTTTAAAACAAAATGCAACGTTCAAGCAGGTCATCCCTAGTCATGGGTTATCTAAGGAACAAACATTTCGACAGTACTGGAACTTAGGTGTGTACAGTCCTCTGCACTTCAGAGAAAAAAATGATATTATTTTGCCAAGTAAGGAGTACAAACAAGTGAGAGAACTATTAAAGGACGTCATCCTCGCTTGAACAACTAGAAATGATGCCATGTTAATGAATGATCTTTATGCCTTAAGGACCATTTTCACAGAACACGATTTTCGTGTTTAATTCCAAACACGATAAAAAAGCTAAGTTACAGAAGAGTTTGGTTACAAATTGAATCAATTATTCCTCATGTTGACCTCTCCATTTGGCGGAAAACCAAGAGATGGCGTAGGCAGACGAGATCCGGGGGTCGAGGAGATTCATACATCATACAAAAGAATCAAAATCATTCGTTTCCGTGACTCGATTGTTTAGAAGGTGAGAAGACTGATTAGTCAGGGCAATCGATAATAGAATCGAATTTCTTTTTCGCCTTTGCAAAGCGGCCTTTTAATAAATATTTCAAAAAAATACATTTCCATTATGCGCCCTTTGCTTCAAGGCGGGGGTGCACCCAAATGCCACTTTTCCGCCACTTGACATGGGTTTAATGGAAATATCTCGTTCAAATTTCAAGCAATCCAAAAACTCTGTGCTCATTTTACTTATCTTGGTTATGTTTTTTTTTTTTGTAAATTTTTGGATGATTGTTGGGTATGTTTGGGAGGAAATAGTTTTTCTCAAAGGATTGGTAAAATTTAGAGAAATAAGAAGTATTGCGCATGAAGATTTAATGTATTTTTAAAATTAGAATTTGTAGTTAATAATTAATAGACGGACACCAAGTGGCACTTGACGCTTGGGAGGGGCTCTACCTAAATGTAAACGACAAACTGCAAGGCTGATCTGACTACAGAAAAAGGTAGATTTTGCGAGACACCAATGCGACAGAAACCGATAAAGCAGGGTTTGTCCGTGTTCCTAAAGAAAACGGTCAGATTTTGCGAGACACCAATGCGACAGAACCGATAAAGCAGGGTTGTCCGTGGTTGCTTCCCTGCTTTATCGGTTTCTGGCGCATTGGTGTCTCGCAAAATCTACCTTTTTACGTAGTCAGATCAGCCTTGCAGTTTGTCGTTTATGTTTGTTCATTTCTTGGCTGATAAGGTCTTTCGTAGTAGATCCTACGTATCGTTTACAGGGCAATATCGTTTGCGGTCCTTTGCAGATTTTAGTTCTACTAAATGCCATTTTTCCGCCACTCAATAGGTTTAATGGAAATAACAAAACAGACACCCTCGAGACCCTTGCTAGTGTCCGCTTAATACAGAGTGTCCGCTTGATACAGGTTCTGATACATTGCACAATAATAGTTAATTATTGCCCCTCTTAAATCTCTACGTTGTACTAACAGTACTAATTTCATCACATTTTAATTCAAAAACCTAATTCGCAACTGTCTGTATCACGTTGAATTACCTTTTACTGCCGGGAAAACACGCTTTTAGAAGTGCGGTAATCGGCACATGTCAAAATTCAAAATTTCCATTCAACTACATTTCGACACCTTTTTGTAAGGAAGGGTCGCTCAAATATGAGCCAACGATGTGAAGAGCATTTCTTATTCACGGTTTGGCTCACAGCAGCTTTTGATTTTATGTCATGATGTCGCTTTTTTCGCATTGTGTCCCACAGCAAGTCGTCAATTGCCCCGTTCAGAGAGTGTTTTTCTATTCTTGTTTCCTTGTCCTGGTCTGGTAATAAGGTGCCGTCATCTAGCTAATGCGTGAAGATCGCGATGTTCCTCCGGTGCGCGGTCAGCACTGGGCACCAGCAGGAGCTCCTGGCATCATCACGCGGCAATCGTTTTTTTTTTTTAATTGTTCCTGTCATTATGCGGTGGACTTCATCGGCTTTCATTGTTCAGACGGATAATAATTCAGTTCAGTGTGCATTATTGTCTGTCTAGCAGAAAGAGAGGTCGAGGAATGATGCAGTTCCAGCCAAGAGTTGGTAGAAACGGATCTCGGAGCCTGGAACAGGCTATAGAAACGGCAGTGATGCAGCAACCGCAGTTCGCTTTCCTCGCGATCGCGGGCGCCGCATAACAACACGACGTTCCGGATTGACGTTTCGACGAGCGTCGACGAGTTTGTGGATTGGGACGCGACTGTAGGCAGTTTGGCAATCATGTCGTTCTGCTCATGGAATAGCGAAAAGTATAAGGATCACTTTGAAGCAGGTAAAGGTAGTTTATTCGTCGTCATCATTTTTTTGTAGAATCTAATTTTTTCTCATAAATGCTTCAATACAACGTACATGTTTTTTAGTAGGGTCCTCTACTCTGGCACGCGAGCCGTTGTAGTAACTCAGCTCATCTGCCAGCCAGCCTATCGGCGTTTAATATCCAGTTTGTTTCTGGGATTAAACTGAAAAGAGAACTTATTATTTGCTTTAAATATGCGTGGTCATCACGTGTGGTCAGACTCTCTGCTGAGTCATTTTGATCACAGGACGTCCAACCCTGATAAATAATTAAGCTTATGTCACAAGTGCCACGCAGTTTTTTGGACTGTTCTGTCAACTATTTCGTCCAACCCTGATGCTGACAAGAGTACAATAATTATTATGAAAATTTTGATCATGCCTGTAGTACTAAATAAAATGTAAATCAGAAATCACTAAGGAAGTATGTTGTTTGTTATTTTTTCCTCACTATTTGAGTGATTTCATTCAAGTATATTACCCAAATTGACCAGATCAGTAAACACTGGCTTGCTTGTGGTTTATTTTATTACAATGATGTATTAAAAGCAAGTAATTTGTGGATTATTGTGTTGTTTTGAGCTGTTTAGTTCATTTTAATTTCCAATCGGGTGTGAAATAAATCATTTTAAGGCTTGTCAAAGTGTGGTACCAGCTCCTACATTGTTAATGTGTTGTTGTTGATTTTTTTTTGGTTTTAAAATTTTCCAACCAGTTTCTTTTTTGTTTTTCTATGTCTCTGATTATGATAATGAATCTGCAACAAAGGAAAACAAAAATTAAACAAACAAAATTTCAAACCATAAGTAAAAATTTTAGCCACACTTGCAGATATACATGTACCTCTGCTAATGCAATCTTAATATGAAAATTTGTTTTGAAAGATTGCATGACAAGTTCTCATTAAAATTTTTCATCATCATACAGTTTTTGTATCATTTACATGTATCATTGCAGGAATTTATGTCTGTCCCAAATGTGGACACGAACTGTTTAGTGCTAAGGCAAAGTACCAGCATAACTCACCATGGCCAGCATTCACTGAGACAATCCGAAATGACAGTGTGTCAAAACAGAATGAAAAAGAGGCTCAACAGAGCAGCAAGGCCAAAGCTTTAAAGGTAGAAAATGGGACTGGATGTACATCATAGGAATCATAATATTCAGTACATGTATTTATGATGGGTGGGTTGGTCAAGATCATGAATAAACTGATAGTGCATGTCTTTATGAATAATGTTTATGCTTACTGTACATCTTATATCTCAACTCCTACAATTACAGTTGAAAATGAACAGCATCAGTGGGGAATTACATCAATGTTCTCCTTATATAAAATAGAAATAATTAAATTTCTGAGTCCCCCCCTATCCCCCTATCCAATGTTAGGATCTCAGCAAACAATTACGCACTAAACATGTCCCGTTATACACAACATTGTAACAGGGGGAGGGGAGAGAAAGAGAATAATAGTGAAAACTACTAATCTTCCCAACACTTTTGTCTATGATTGTAGTTGAATTGTAGTGAGTTCATTTGAACTGGGGATTTGTGATATATACATGTATAATGCTCATTGCTCATGTAACTACTCTATTAATCTTTTATCAGTTGGATTAACATAAACGCAACTTTAGGATGATAAGCCATTCTCTTTGACTTCTTGTCAACTTAAAAATGTTCAGTAACATTTTTCTTAATGTTCTACATTGATGTTGGTTGGTCTAATTTGGTGGTGGTGGGAGTGAGGGGTGGATCTATTGAGGACAGGAAATCAGAAAGTAGAATACCCATGATGGCATAAAGCAGGAGAAATGGGAGAAACTTGTATAATGTGGTATTTTGCAATAGAAAACACACATAGGACCCACACAGGAAGACTGAGATGGAAATCACCAGAGTAAATAGTAGAGGAAGTGGGAAATTCAGACATGTGTCCCCACACTCTAATGCTATTAGCCTGTCAGAAGATTCATGGTTTGAGTTTGCTCTCTGCATGGTGTTGTATTAAACAGACATAAACAGGACAGGTTAATCAACATAATTTCTCTCCACTTAGGCAGGGTTCTCCCTAAATTTTAGCTCAGCTGGTAAGGGATTTTTGCTAAGCGGTAAAGGGAAAACTGTGTGTCTTAAAAATCTTCCGGGGGCAAGCATTTACGGGCAGTAATAAGTGCTGCTTCAAGCGGTAAATTTTACCGGTTACCACCTGATAAGGAGAATCCTGCCTAGGCATACATACATACAAGGGGAGTGACCTTGGAGGATACTCTGTATATTTTTGGGTGATAATGTGCCGCTGGGACTTTTTGAAACCCTCACCCTATACCAGACCATGTTCAGCTGTTTTTGCAACAATATACTAGACTAGACACCAAAAATCCTACCCTATCACAGACTTCCTATTTAAGAGCTGTATCTCTAATAGTGTTTTTAATGGAAAATGATCTGTCAACAATGTTGCTGTGATGGTTTCATTTCCGTTTAGGGAAGACTTAATTCTTTGCACCACTGATCAGTTTTCCGGCAAATGATACCCTATTCTAGACCAAAACTCTCTGATTTCTACATGTATATCCTATCCCAGAGTAAACTACTTGAAAACCATACCATTCACAGCGACACATACTTTTCTTCAAGACATTTACATGTACACAGGAACTGGCCACTTGGGTGATATAGACTTTGCCTTACTCATAATCATGTATAAATGGGTACCATAACCTGCAAACCTTTAGTGAAACCTAACAAAATGCTGGGGGTAACACAGCTTGGACTAATGTTCAAGTAGCTTCCCTCACACTCAAAGGGGGGAAATATTAAGAAGTGATGGTCCAAGATGCATCAAACTTTGGACTTCAGTTTGGCAATGGCTCTGTTGAGTCATCTGGCTTGTTCATAATTTGAATTGATACCAAACATATTTTTTTACCTCTTTTTACACTCCAGGTCAGCTGTGGAAAATGCGGCAATGGTTTAGGACATGAGTTCTTAAGGGATGGACCAGATGGTGTCACCTCCCGGTTTTGAATTTTCTCAGACTCACTGAAATTTGTCCCAAAACAGGATGAAAAAGTCAGTGAGTCAACATCAAGTCAAAAAGGATCAAAATAAGTTGCTGAATTATATTAATTTTACTTTTGTTGTGTTGAATTGTAGTTAACTTATAAAACTGACATAATCAGCTGGGGAATTGTTTTCGCAAATGTTTTCTGGACCCTGGATAATATCCACAAGTCAAATTAAACCTTGTATGTAAATATACAGTCTACATGTACTCCAGCTATCTTGAATGTCTCAGAGCTATTATGGTTTTCAACTACAGTACAGAAGAGGACCAAAACCTCAAAGTTTGAGAAATATTTATGTCTAAAAGACAACATCCATGGGAGGCTATTTTGAGTGTATGACCATGCCTATTTTACTTGTGTAGCCAGTAACCTCAAAGCTTAATAAAAGGCCTATGCCAATAGACCATTTTACAGTTGTGTGTTTGGTTACCTGGCCTTTGAATGGAAGCGAGGCTGGAGGTTACCTTGTTTTGATACAGACCTTAGTGCTTTTCATATGTTAATAATGTTTTTCTCATGCTAACTAGCTGAATTTACATATGAAATGCACTAAGTTCTGTATCACAACAAGGTCACCTCCAGCCTCACTTCCATTCAAAGGCCAGGTCACCAAGCACACAACTGTAAAATGGTCTATTCAAACAAAAACTTGTTTCTTTTGCATACTGTACCTGCAGACAATTTACTACTGACTTTTTGGAACTCCCTGGAAAAAATCTTGACGTTTTGCATTCTACCTTTTGCAAACAGTAATAATTTTTTGTGTTTCCTCTGATCGAGTGTTCAAGATAGTGAGAGACTACTTACATGGAATATCTGTTCATAAAATAATTATGGTCTGCATTGTATTTATTTGGTCGGTCATATTGAAATTCGATGTCATGTGATTGTTGTGGTTGTCATTGCCATCATCATCATCATTATCACCAATGTCTATCAGTACAGTGTGTATACATGTATACCATCACTGAACAGCCTAAGTAAAAAATGCATGATTAGAATTAAATCTGCACATAAATTCTCCAAGCCCCTCAAATTCTGAATGAGAGAACTGGGAATGAGGCAATGTTGATCATGATGCACATTTAAAAATAAAATAAAAAATCTGGTTCAAAAATCTGGGGCACCTATTAAGCCAAGTTCACCAAATTGCTTTAGAAAATCATCACGTTATGTTTCTTGTGATTATTTAATGCTGTTTTAAGGGGTATTTGTATCAGCTAGCAATTATAGATCCGATGCCTGAGCTGAAAATTCAACAGGCCGAAAGTTACTATCAGGAACAAAAACCTTTTATCCGAAAACGTTACCTAAAGTATGATTACGAAGGCTTTTTTTAAGGGAGCTATTTGCCTCTCGGAATTTATAGCATTTTCATTTCCGTGCAAACGTCAGGCATAGTTTTTATTGGGTCCGCAAACGTCAGTATTCATGGTTTGAGAACCTTGACTTTTCCTCTTATTTTAATCCGAAAATCTAATGATGGTATACAAGCATCCCGAACACATACATGTATTTGGCAAAACAGTTTTTTGGGTGCCCCTGAAAAATGCATTAAATAAAAACATAATGTGCTACCGAATGTGTGGAACATTACAATATAGGTAATTATATACGAAAATAATATAAAATAACCATCAATGATGGTAGTATTGGCCAGTGTTGCCTTAGAAATAAAACGTAATATTTGGTTAAGTTCAGATTTGAAAAAAAAAAAACAGTTACAAGGCTAAAAATTATTACAATTACTTAAAAAACCCGAACGTTTTCGACAATAAAATCATCTTCAGGGCTCTGAACATGACTAAAGTGGTTTTAATACTTTTAGCCTTGTCGTAAATGTTTTTTTTTTTTTCCCAAAACAGAGGTAATATTTCATGTATTGTAAGCATATACTTGTTACTAAGGAATAAGGACTGTTGTGTTTTGTTTGAATTTATGAAATGTCTAGTTTTAAAACCTCAAGATTAGGGATATCTAGATGTGGAAAATTGCTATCAAACAAATGTCAATAAACTTATTTGAAGTATTACACATGTTGACTATAAATGACTACCATTGTGATTTTATTAGCAGACGAATTCCCGAAGCAACAATTATTATTGCTCTAAAATCATGCGTGCTTTATATTTAAAGAATTCTACCACTGCTATTCTCTCTAATCTTCTGTGTTTGACTTCTTTTCTACCGGCTACAATACTGAGCATAGAATGTCCGATAAAATAAAAACCTCCCTATAAATAAAGTGGAAATATCGTTCTGAACATTGTCAAAGGAACACTGTCGAAATTGTGTTTACTTAATTTCCATGTTGTATCGCCAAATGCCACCAAATATACAACTTAATTGGATAAAAAAGATTCTATAGAGCAAAACAGAAGCAGCACAAGTACATTGAAGAAAAAGTGCGGGATTCCAATTGCAAGGATGAAAGTGGATTACAGTTTATCAATTTTGATTTCGTGAAATCAAAGTTTCCATTCTGGTGGAATTCTGAGTTTTTTTAGTGGTTATTTTGTATTTTTAGTTCATATTTCTTTGCGTGCATCACGTTTGGCGATTTTTCTTCCTATTTTAAAGATAATAAAACCAGCTGCTGCCTCCACCGCGGTCAAACGCCCGAGGCGTTTTTCGTTTTATTTAGTGGGATTTTATTTAATATTAAATAGAAATACGGGCAAGGATGTATAAAAAAATTAGCTGGAGTTTTAATGTTTCTCAAAATGATGAGCTTTTTTCCGTTGAAAACTGACCAAAACTCTTTGCGCCTGATCAAAATTATGTTGGCAAATGGCGCCGACAATTCTGGAGTTCACACTTTTTAAACGCTTAGAAGTTTTTTAGTAAACTTTCAAAACGTTTGGTAAATTGACAGTGTTAAACTTTAAACAGTGAAAATAACAATAGTAACTTTTAAGTACTTTGCTTAACTTTTGCGAATTTCTCTCGTTTGACCGCGGTTAAGCTGCTGCTATAATCGTGAAAACACGATATTTCAGCCGGGACAGTTCCCCTTTAACAAAGAGGGATAATATTTCGTGGTTTCCGGCACATTGCAAGCTAAAGGCTGGTTCTCATATAATCGTCCCGGTCGTCCCGGTCGTCCGAGTCGTTTCAAATTTTTTTTGCAAACGACTCAGACGATCGGGACGACTCAAGCGATTTGGGTTCTCATATGATCGTCCCGGTCGTCTCGAACGTCAATAGCGCAGTCGTAAACTGTGTCCGATGACATGTTTTGGGCAATAATAATGCATTCTGGGGTAGATTTGGGTCGCTTCGATCGCCTCAGCCGTCCCTGTCGGCTGAAAGTAGTTCTCATATGATCGTCCCCGATTATTCACGATCGTTCCGGTCGTCCGGATGAAACACAGTTCTATCCAAGCGACCGCGATCGTCCCAGTCGTCCGGGTCGTTTGCGATCGTCCCGGGTCGTCTCAGAAGTGTTCTCATATAATCGTCCCGGTCGTCCGTACACTTTTTGAAACGACTCGGACGACCGGGACGACCGGGACGACCGGGACGATTATATGAGAACCAGCCTTAAGTATGTCTCAAGCAAAAGCTTGACTCAAGAGCACTTGAGATTCTCAAGCAGCACTTCAGGAATTAAGTGGGGACACTATAACACAATGATGAAATAAATAAGCTCTAAATAATAATACTAATAGTAATAGATAAATGTGCTAAACTCATTTTTACCGTACCCATTCACATTCAAAGTAGGTCTCAAGTCACGTGCTCCTGTGTTAATGGCCCTGGGGGGGGGGGGGGGGGCGGGGGGGGTACTCCCTATAATGGGTTATACGGGGATGCTCCGCCCGAAAGGGGTACCTTTTTTAGGCTGGAAGTATATGAAAGGGTCGGGATTTCACGAGTTGAAGTATATGAAAGGGTAGGGATTTCACGAAGAATAGGAAAGGGTAGCGAAAACACGAGTTGAAATATAAAAAACGTAGGGAAAACTGTGATTTAAGTATTATAAAAGGGGCCTTTCAAAATATATCAAACAGACGCACGTAAAGGCTATATCAAGGGGGTATCATTTTATCATTTTCAATGAAAGGTATATGAAAGGGGTACCTTTTCTGTCAAAAACGGTATATGAAAGGGTAAGCTCGAACCTCTGAACCTCGGGGCGGAGCATCCCCGTACAAAATTTTGTTGAGTACCCCCCCCCCCCCCCGGGGTTAATGTATATGTTCCGGTAAGAATCGTCTCCAACCTTCCTCCCTAGTCTCAAAAATAGAAACGAAACAAAAAAAACAGCTTCTCCATGCAGGTTTTTGTGGAACTTTTACATGTACACTTAATTTCTACCAGTAAAGCTCGCTAACTGCCTTCAAGCCAAAGAATGCTAACAGTAGAGGGTCCGGCCTACACCTCTTTGCGAAATTCATTCACGTAAAAACATCTGACCTTTTCACGCGTAGCAAATAATTGCAAAAGGGCTTTCACGTTCACGCAAAAATCGCGGAAATTTTAGGGACCGGTCATTATTTATGTAGAGGGGGGGGGGGGGGGGGGGAATATTTTGATAGATAAAATTTTTTGCCAGGCCCCCCTCCTCAGGTCTTAAAATGTCAAGTAGCCCCCCCCCTCTTAATTCAATATTTCATTGATGACCCCCCCCCCCCCCCCCACCCCCCATTTTTTCACTTAGTCAGCCAAGGCTTCTTTGCACTGGATGCCCTTCCAGCAATAGGACAAATTATGGACAAGCTTGATAAGTGATAGATAAGTGCTGGTTGTTGGAAAAGTACTGGTTCTATAAAGCAGTGTTTTGTTGCAGTCATGCAGTATAGGAAAAATATTCTTTTCCAGCATTGAAAAAGTTATATATCTTGTAAAGTTGCCATCACAAAATTTGCAATCAAGGTGCCACTTTTCAGATGTTGGACACCCAGTATTAAACCCAGGAAGATAAATATTTTTTCCAATATATTTTCCAAGGTGGAAAGCAATATTTTTTGTGTTATGTTATTCATGTTTTATTACTTCATGGGCTATTGAACCAACAAATATTTTGTTAATTTTGATATTTATAAATGCAGCCAAAATCAAACACTGAATCAGGCTGATCTGGATTTGTGTTTTATTAAAGTGTGAAATATTAAAGCAATGAAGTTTATGACAATATTCTTCTAACTGGGTTGTCCATCTTCACCACCTGGATCTTTGAAATTAATTTATTTCGCAAAAGTAATCCCATATGCAAAAGCACAGACAAGACCCCTTGCAAAACCTAAAAAATGATGACCCCCCCTATTAATTGTCTAAAAAAAATTAACCCCCCCCCTCTAGCCAATCTAAAACAGCCTTGACCCCCCCCTCCCCCTTCTTTTTTCCCTCCCCCCCCCCCCCCTCCCCGCCCTCTACATAAATAATGACCGGTCCCTTATTCTCGGGATCACAGCTTTGTCTCTTTAATATAAGTTACGCATGACAAAAATGTGACGTAATGTAAAAACAACGAAACGCTAAAATAAACAGAAATCAACGTTCAATTCTGCACTTGTTGTGACGGGTCACGTGAGTAAAAATAATGCATTCACAAGCACGTCAAAAGACACGCAGCTCTTTACAACCTCTAATTTCATTGGACCTGTATATCACGCAGTTCTATTGTTTTTAGGGCTAGGGTCCATTGTTGTGTTGTTTGTTCTATTGTTTTCTCAGCAAATCAGAGAAGACCGTGTAAGAGCTTCGTACTGTCCCTTAAAAGATCTTGAGCTCAGAAATCACGGTCACGAAGCCTTAATCACGTTTCACGGGAAAAGAACTAGCTCTTATCACGTTTCACGTAAAAAAATATAGGGAACCCTCACACCACTTGCTATTTCCATCAGCTAGTTCTCTGAGATGTTTTCAGCTTTTTTCTCGATGATCGCGTAAATAATTGCATGTGCGAAAAAAAAAGAGAGAGAATTTCTTAGCTCGCGCAATTGTGTCTTCTGGCCATGCCAATAACCTAGCAGACACTGAGGGGACGAGTCACGTCACCTGTTTGCAGTCGTCTGGTTTAGTCATCCACTAAAAAAAGCTTTAAAAGGGGTTTCTGATTTCAAAGGGTGATTACGTGTGATCAATGACCTTGAAACTGTACTGTAACTGTATACAATATGGGGCAATAAACTAAACTTGAAACTTGAAACTTAAACTTGAAACTGAAATACGACTAATCAGATGCCATTTATTGTTTGGTTAATCGATAGAGCAAGTGAACAGTGTAAAGCAAATCACGCGGTAAACCCCAGTTGCGTGGGTGTCCTGTAGAGATCTGAGAGATGAACTTCGCACGTAATAGCTTTTAACCCCTTAATTCACATGAGTGCCAATCATCAAAATTCAAGAAAATTTCCAAATTTCATTTTGTAATATATCGAAAAACAAATGGCACCATGCAAAAGTACTGCCGAAGAGGTTACATTTGAATGGCCACACTAGGATTTCGTCCACAGACTCAAAGGTTAGAACTACGCTATTTGTCTCCATTCACTGTCCATTGGACCCGCAGGGGTACTCCCTATAATGGGCTATACGGGGATGTTCTGCCAAAAAGGGGTACCTTTCTAAGGCTGGAGGTGTATAAAAAGGTATGGATTTCACGAGTTGATGTATAGAAGACTTCCATAGAAAGGGTGGGGAAAAATGCCAGTTAGGTATGTAAAAAGGGCTTTTCAAAACATCTCAAATAGACGCGCGATTGGTGATCACCAATCCGTGGTAAAGTCGGTAAAGCTTCATGTTTGCCGTGGATATCGTTCCATAAGTTCATTTCAAGGGTAAAGTAAAGAGATGCAGTGCTTCTTCTGTCGGTATATGAAAGGGGCACCATTTTCTATGGAAGGCATATGAAAGGGTTACCTTTTCTTTCAAAAACGGTATATAAAGGACAAGGGTTTAGATCTCGGGGCGAAGCATGCCCGTACAAAACTTTGTTTATCCCCCCCCCCCCCCCCCCCTTTACCGGTGTGATTACTTGCTATTATATGTAACGAGAAAATAACATTTGATAAAAAGAAGGAGAAAGGAGAATATTAGATTGAAACTGGGAACAAAGCTGAAAGACCCAACTTTTCATAGACAACCAGTACTTCAATTATTATTCACTATTTACCCTTTCACGTCCATAATCGTCTTTCTGAACAAACCATCTGCTACAAAATTAACGCAATTCGGCGGCAAAGACAAAAATATCCCTCAGTTATTAAAATTTTATTCAACTCACAAATCGGGCCGTTTACGATCGAATTCAATATTGACAACGAAACTTCCGTTTAACAACCGATCCCCTCAATTAATTTCCTTTCGAGGATAGCAATAAACGCTCGTTATCCGCGTTATAATCTCCATTCTGCCTCCCGCAACGAAATATAAAGCTTCGCCGGCACAACTGAATAAAGTTTTTACAAACAATTGATCCTTAAGGTAAAATAAAACAACAATTTCGGTCTAATATATTGTTATTCCCTGTTGTCATTGCCCTTAATCCTCTTCGGCGAACGCAACATCAATTATTCCAGTACAAATTTACATGAAATTTCATAGTTGTTTTCTGAAGGATTTTCGCGCGAAACAAAAGACTTACTTACTCATCTTTTATTGTTTTTCCAGTTTAACAAAAGAGGAAAAAGAAAAAGGACAACCGATTTTCGTGGAAATATGCTAACATTTTATACTTCATACAAACCGTTTCCAGTCAATGTTCGAACCATCGTGGTTAATCTAGCCATTATGGCTCGGAAGCGGCAATTATTCGTTAACGGAAGTATAGCCCGTTTGCGTGTGGGAGAGGAGACAACTGTAATTAAGATTAGTGACAGGATATGTAATACCAATCGTCCATTTTAATCATTTTTTATCAAGCGCATTTTAATTGGCTCAATCAGTTGTTCATAAAAACTGCATACAAGGGTTGGTGGGTTAATTTCGTGAGCTGGATCTACGCAGATACGTCCCTGTTCAAGGTGAATTTAAAGGTACAGTAGGCCTTTAAGTTGTTCCTTCAATTGTTTATTCTTAACTTTGAGACTGTTTATTCGTATCTGTTGCTTCTTTTTTGAACGCAACTTTCACGTTTGTGATTATGGTTTTAACTTCAAGTGCTTCAATTTTAAGTCAAAATACGGAAGAGATGTCAAGATTACCGTTTTGTCTTTGTTTAAAAACTAATAACTTTCCCAAAATAAAGGAAGACCTAAAAATAAAGGCAAACTAAAATAGAAAAACGCCAAAGAGGTGAAAAAATAAACTATATAGGACAAAAGGAACAAAGAGCGCTAAAAATAAAGCAGGCAAGACAGCGTAACGTTTTTCACGATGCTGCAGCTCGCTCTTGTAAAAAAACCGGGAGTCACAGCCAAGAGCCCAATACGAATAAACAAACAGAATAACATGAAAGTGGTTATTTCAATACATGGGTCACACTTTACTAAAATCCAGAGATATAAACGTTATAAGCACGTTGTACAGTAAAACAAAAGATCACTAACACAGGTGCTTTCATTTTAGTCCACACTGTAAAACTACAAAATTTGCGATTATCTGCGTTAGGGCATTACAAGGTAAATTGAAATCGAAATCGTTTACATCCAGTTTTCAATTCGTGACTGGATTGGAATATTGGCAATTTCTTGTTTACATTTGAACTCGCGGCAGACTTTTCGAGACTTTTTTTTAAAGTTTATTAAGCTTCTGTAAACTTCTGTATCTCAATTTCAATCTTTAGTGTCTACAAAACAAACGCTTGCACTTCAGATGTTCTCAAACAACTGTCACTACACAGTCGTAGGTGTTCATGATTTCGAAAGAAACTATTGAAGGCTCTGCTGCAAGCCAACCTTCTTCTTAAAGCGGCTATGTCTTCATTTCAGTGTTATTTTAATTTAAAGCTAATGATCCAGTTTTGTTTAAAATTATTCTGCTAGGGCTCTAAAAATAAAAATAAGTGCTTTGAGTTGCATTGGTCCAATTTTTTCAAGTTTATCGTCCCTGTCGTGGATAACACGCTGAAACTTTGATTATGGTTTATTCTAATTTATTTGCGATATCTTCCTATTAGTGTTCTATAATGATTCATTTCATGTACGACAAAAGTACTAAGTTTTAATTTTGGGGATAGTTTTAATTAAGCCAAAACACTTCAAATTTCTTATATTCGCCGTTTTCAGCTACAAGAAAAACACCACACAACATTTCAGGTAAAGTTACGTTTATTTTGATCTTTTATATGAATATTTATCACAGTATGACGATAAGTGAATCCTTTCGATATTCCCATACATTTCCTCTGAATTTAAAAATACGAACGGTCACACAGTTTGTGCGGACCCCCTGTAGTTCTACATATTCAACCGTTGAACCATGGACATCGCGCCATTTGAAAAGGGAAATTTTGAAAGGGATATATCAAATAAAACTCAAGAGTGTCTTATTAGGAAATCAAAACATTGAGAAGTGGGTCGAAAAAAAACGAGGCACAGCTAAGATTTTTTTCAAACTGATTGAGTGGCGACAGATTGGCGAGAACCTGGGTACTCTTGCTTTATTATCTTGAAAAATCGCCAAAATTGATGAACGCAAAGAAGTAGGAACGAACAAAATAAAAAATGTTGAACTGTAATCCACTGCCATCCTTGTAATCTTGCACTTTTTCTCCAAACTACTGCTTTTGTTTTGCTCTATAGAATGTTTTTATCCAATTTACCGTAATGATTCGATTTAGCGCCCGAAGCACTTATTTACTTTTAGTAGCTTAAGGGAGGGCACTCATTGGAAACGGAGCGCTTATTAGGAAGGCGACGCTTATTTCTTTTTTGACCGAAAAACATGCGAGCGAGGAAAAACAACAACAGAAAATGTGCAATTCGCATTGTCAGAACAACGGTAACAATAGAAACGTATTCAGAATATAATTCGCTATTATTCCTCAATACCTCAATAATGTTTTCAACGTCATTTTCTTTGGATAAGGGGGGACGCTTATTAGAAAGGGGGCGCTTATTGGTAGGAGGAATGAAATCATTACCCTAACGGTAATTGTATATTTGGTGACATTTAGCGATATAACATGGAAATTAAGTAAACACAATTTCCTTATTTTGGCGGGACAGTGTCCCTTTAAGGGGGACAGTATCCCTTTAAGCGGGACAGTGTCCCTTTAAGCGGGACAGTATCCCTTTAAGGGGGACAGTATCCCTTTAAGCGGGACAGTATCCCTTTAAGCGGGACAGTATCCCTTTAAGGGGGATAGTATCCCTTTAAGCGGGACAGTATCCCTTTAAGGGGGACAGTATCCCTTTAAGGGGGACAGTATCCCTTTAAGCGGGACAGTGTCCCTTTAAGGGGGACAGTATCCCTTTAAGCGGGACAGTATCCCTTTAAGGGGGACAGTATCCCTTTAAGCGGGACAGTATCCCTTTAAGCGGGACAGTATCCCTTTAAGGGGGACAGTATCCCTTTAAGCAGGACAGTATCCCTTTAAGCGGGACAGTATCCCTTTAAGCGGGACAGTGTCACTTTAAGCGGGACAGTGTCACATTAAGCGGGACAGTGTCACTTTAAGCGGGACAGTGTCACATTAAGCGGGACAGTGTCACTTTAAGCGGGACAGTGTCACATTAAGCGGGACAATGTCCCTTTAAGCCGGACAGTGTTTCTTTAAGCTGGACAGTGTCCCTTTAAGTTTATGGATAGCGAGAAAGCAAACGACGTCACGACGATGCAAATGTAAAATGACACAATACTTGCAATCAAGAGAATATGATCTAGATCGTTAAATTCAAAATTCCGTAACTGATAAAAGAGGAATATTCAACTGTAAAAGAGCTTTCTTTCTGCAAATATTTCTTCCTTTGATGACCGATCCAAGAGTCAGGAGCCAAATAGCTCGAAATCATTGTTTATCTTTTTTGCCACTGAAAACGTGACGAATAAAAATTATCAAGACCTGCACGTGAAAATTTTCACGAAAACCATTACAGTGCAAGGCACCTTACCGTGAGCACCTAACAAACTTTTTTACAAATTTTGTTTACAAGTTTTGTAACTAACTTTACACTCCCGTGATAAACACGAAGCGACAAGATTACGTTTGATCGTTTGTCGCTTCGTGTTTATCACAGGAGTGCAAAGTTAGTTACAAAAATTGGAAACAAAACTTGTAATTTTTGATGGGTGCTTACCCTTAAAGACGCTTCACACTGTAAGTGACTGGTCACAATTAATCGCGTTCGAAGAACGCAATCCTAATTTAGTGTTGATTGTCCTGTGGTTTATGTGCAGTAAAATTTGAGATTTTTCCAAATGGCCGCCCCTATTGTTTTTTTTTTTCAGGGGCTCATTTCCGCCGGAAATTCCCTCGAACGCGTCTCCATAATCTTTGATTACTGCTAGTTACTCGTGCGCGAAGCGGCATGAGGTAAGGTTTCGGCTTCATTAGGGTTTTCGGCTCCATTTACACTTCCTGTTCAGTGACTTCCGGCTACTGTCACTTCCGGTAAAAGAGCGTTACATAGGTGTCACGACAGCATCTCCTACAACCCTACATACATTACTATGTTCACGTTTGGTATATACTGTATAAGACTTAGAAGAATCACTGGCTTCATTGTGGTACAGCCTTCATTTCCAAAACATTCAATAGTAACCAACGTGGTTTGCAGGAACGATGACTGAATGAAAGGAGTAACTTATCTCCATGTCGGACATCTTCTTATCATGTTTAAAATATATCATAAAATTTTCTTTCGCATGCGCATGAGTAAAGGCTGCTTGGAGCCTCTTGTTAATAAGGGGAGGGAGGTGCAAAGAAGGGGGCTGGGTCATAAAAAAAACAAGAGCTATAAAAAATATAGACATAAAAAATATAGACCATGGGAAAGGAAGGGTCACATGAATTTACGCTCTCCGCCCTGGAAATTTGATAGTTTATATAGTATGACAGGAATAGTAAAATAATAACACAAAATATTAACTTATTTACAAAAACAAGACACTAATAATGGTTTTCGTGAATTTAATACTGTATACATAATATTAATAATTCTTATTCTAGTTTATTATCTTGTATCTTGTTTTAAAACTTATACTCATTTAGCTCTTTTATTAGTTTTTGGCTTCGTGAAATATAATTTTAGTAGTTTATCATGTATTTTTGCTTAGACTTATTATTATTTATTATCACAGCCATGCTCTGTCACGCGTGACCAGTAATCCACAAGACTAAAATGAACATTTGAATATTTCTTTGTAACATCCGAGATTTAAATGAAACATTGAAGATCTTTCTGTAAAACACTTTGAAAGTCACGAGTTAAAGGGAAAATAACTTCACTACACGCATAAAAAACCTAATATTGTTCGGATATGTAACATTTCAAATAAAATGATATTTTGTTGCTCTTTGTTTCCGAAAACACGGGAATTCCGAATCTCGGAATGATTTTACAAAACCGACACGTAAACTTGAAAAATCCATTCAAATTTTCAAAAATACTGGTCACGCGTGACGGAGCATGGCTGTAAATGTTAAGATAATGTTAAATGTCTACCAGAACACAACAGCAACATATCACTTTAACCAACAAAACAGGCTTTTAAACCTGATGATATCAACAGTGACTCTGAAACTGAATGTGAAAGTGATTTTAGAGTCTGGTCTTAATTTCGCGATGTTAGAAAGATTATTCCTTAATAATCTTTAGCTATAAAACGGCGCTTAAGCTTCTCGACCGTCGGTTTCTGTTAAAATCAGGAGAACGCAAAAATCTTTTCGAGAAAGATCCCCTTGCAATAAGAAACAGGACAGATATTATATTCAATGTTGAATTAAAAAAAAGCAATTAAATTATACTATTCCATGACCTGATGGAAGTGTCTTTATGGCTTTAATTAGTGTCACCAGGCATGTCACGTGATAAGGGAACCTATCCAATGGGGAACCATAAAAAACAGCTGAACATTTATACTCTTTATCACCTGCAACCTTGGTCTATTACTCATTTAAAGTGTTGACTTTGTTTTTACTTTGAAAGGTTCTTGTGTTTACTTCAAATAAGGGTTTCGTGGAAGAAGAAAATAACCATCGTCGAAATGAATTTGTCCATAGTAAACGGTAAGTTTATTCCATGTTTTATTATTATGAAGTTACCTTCGATTAACCGTAGGTTGATATATATCAGCGCAATCATTCAATTTGATAAACCGACTATTTTAAATCGAAAAATAATATTGGCTTTTACCTTTTCACTGCAAGAGTTAAGGGTATCGAGCTAAATGATGTAGTTGCCTTTTTTGCCGGAGCGTGTGAATGAATTTGTCGGAAATCCTTATAATACGCCATACAATTTCCATTTCCCAGCAGTGCCGGGGATGATTTTGAAAGAAAAAAGACAAATAATAAAACTAATATGAAAATTAATATATATAGATAGGCTGAGCCTAACAGCATCGCTCTCTAAACATGCTTAACTAAAGTGAAACTTAACACTCGGACGTACACGCAAACTTATACAGGGGGGGCTTGGGTTTTTGTGATGTTGCAATATTTCGGAAATATTTTACATCTAATAGATAGCCCGCGATGTGCTCTACAAGATAAGGTAAATATTATGGGTTGTGGCGCTGCTGGGAGTCCGTGACGTCATCCAAAATGGATTTTACTAAAAATTCAAATTTATCGGGAAAATGTGAAAATTGCAAATATTGTTTGCTAGAGTTGCAAAATAACATTCAATTAAACATTTTGATGAAAAAAGGTGAAAAAAACGCATTTTTATTCAACAATGGCTTGACCACATGTTACTTATGACGTCATATCTCGTTCCATAGCAACCGATTGCGCCAAACTTTACCAAAATATGTCTTTAGGATAAACGAACAGCTACTAAAAACGGCATGTGCTAATGGTAAATGTTCTTGAAAATATCGGAGAAAAACCCTAAAGGGGGGGGGGGGGGCAACCTTGTAAGTCCGAGGGTTAACTAAGGTATAAGGTCGGAAGCACAAGAATTAAGATTGACGACCGGGCTGTTTTTTAATTTTAGCAATTCTCAAAAAAGAGTTCACTCCTCACTCTCGCCTTGAATTCCTTCGGTCCATAGACAAAGTATTTACAAGAAAGTTCGATCCCGCGCCCTGAACCCAAACTCCCTCTGGTGCTCCTCGCTTTTCACCATATTTACCATACGGATTACCATACCGTAAGTTGTCACGAATTTCTAGTTAATGCCCCAACATATCATTTTGCACATTGAAAAATTGCAGACACAAATTTCCCTCCAATTATAAGCCCAACTGATTTCTAAACGAAAATTTCCCTCCTATAATAAGCCCCTCCGTATATAAGCCCCTACCGAATATAAGCCCCTCAAAAAGGTGCGTTGAAAAATATAAGCCCCGGGGCCTATTTTCGGAAGTTTACGTTATGTCGACACCAATATTACCGCCAGTTCTCAATTGTGCACATATCCCTGTTTCTCCCCATTAGCTGCCTAACGACCGCCATTTTGTGCGCACTGCGCCCCCCCCCCCCCCCCCCCCCCCCCCGCCAAAAAAAAAAAAAAAAAAAAAAACACTGGATGGACTCACCGTACTGAGTTGGTAAGAAGTCAGCACGATGGATCGACTTCCATCAACCCCTGCCCCTTAAAAAATAAAATGGTGCGTCCCTAAAAATTAAAAGCTTTCTAGCCTTTGTCGCTCCGATGTTACCCTTGCCAACAACAACAACAACAACAACCTTTCAGAAATGTTATAAATAATTTAAAGGAATTTATTAGAAATAAATCAGTATGTCACTTTTGCCATTCATCCATCCATTATGTCACTATTTCCCAACCTAGCCCTCCCTCCTCCCCCCTCCCCCTCAAGAATACAACGGCCCGTCCCTTCATCATCATCATCATCATCATCATCTTTATTTAAAAAACACGGTAAATACATCAGGCATTAACAATTTAATATAAACTACAACTTAATAAGAAACTATGTATGTAAATTAATCTTCTTAATTTAAAAATATAACTAACTATTAAAGAAAAGTTAACTAAAATAAAGCCTGTTTTACATGAATGCCGTGTCGGAATTAATTAAGAATCGTCGGAAATAATAATAAAAAGCTTTTTAGCCATTAATCCATCAGTATGTCACTCTTGCAGATTCCGCGAACTCATCTGATGGGTTGTACTCTCCAGATAGATCGCCGTCAATAACACACCAAGTTACCATCATCCTGGTATATAGCGTGATGTTTTTATTCTCTCTCAGCGGTAACACAATGACCATCTACATTGTTTTGAAGAGACCTTACTTGAGAACTGTTACAAACTGCTTGATCGCCAACATGGCAGCAGCAGACCTCCTAATGACGTTCAGTGCCATGCCCTACTCAGTCGCCTACACGTACATACAGAGCCGCTGGTTTGGTGGAATGATGGGTATGGTCACGTGCAAGATATTACACTTCTCATATGCGCTGTCGATCGCGGCTTCCATCTTGACCCTGATCGTGATTGCTTTAGATCGTTTCTTCGCCGTGGCTTACCCTTTCAAACGCGCAAACCTCATTCGTAACATCTCTGCCACCAGCGCCGTAATTTGGATGTTATCAGTGATGTTCATGTCACCCTACCTGTATTATTACAAAAGCCTTCTTCTAGAAGATTACAACTATCACTGCTTTGTAATGTGGGAGCCATTGGCTGACTCTTTCACAGCGTCGCGAATTTATTTTTCGTTTATGTTCATCGCTCTTTATTTGGTTCCCTTGTTCTTCATTGCAATATTCTACAGCATTGTTTCCATTAAGCTATGGAGACGAAGAATTCCTGGAAATCCAACACCAGCGAACCAGCGAAATGCAGACCTCAGCAAGCGGAGAACCATCAAAATGCTCATCATTATCGTTATAGTTTTTGCACTGTGCTGGCTTCCCGCACATTTGATGCACTTTTTCATCTTTTTCGACGAGGAAACATATAATAAACTTCCCGTTTTGTCGTCATTAATCGTTTTTGGCGTCTCGCATGCTAACTCAGCGATAAACCCTTACTTATACATCGCACTGAACAGAAATTTCCGCCGCGCTTTTCTGGAAGTCCTGAGAAGTTGCTTCGACCCTACTGGAAACTTGAGATCCCAGGGAAGCCATACGACCTCCCACACCTATCTGGCCCGAGGTTTGTCCCAGGAGTACGTTCAAGTTGCACCTCTGGGAAGGAAGGGGGTGTACGAACTGTCAAAGACTGAGAGAAATGAGGATTTACAGTGCATGAGGCAGATAAATCTTTTGAAAGTAACAGACACCGAATTAAAACAGATTACTTCGAGTTGTGCGAGGTAAACAGTTGTTGTTTATGGCCTTGGCAAAACTGAACACACACTGAACACAGTCCTAGAGAAAGGCAATCGACCGCATGGTTTACAATCGTCCGATACATTTGCTGACTTGATCGAGACAATATACACACTGACACGCATATTGTGCTGTAGTAGACTTATTGGCAAACTGATATCCAACGATAAACCCACCCAGATGTCGAAATTCTTTGGCAATTTCAAATAGAAAAGAGATTCGTGTATCCAAGACACATCCATGTTCTTTATTGCACCTCTGAGTTATACATACATATTACAATCTAATTAGCACTCCGTTGGAAATTCATTTTTGACAATCATATTCTGAAGTAAATAGCGTACAGCTTAGTCCATTGTTGTACAAGAAAGCAGATGTAAATGAATGATTTGGTTGTTCCTAATAAACGTCAGCTAATATAATCGTTTATGTAAGTGAGAAATCAACAAAAAATAAAATGTGCTTCCGTCAAAGGTTATACGAAGAGTGCTAGCACGTGGAAGCAGACTTGACCCTGGTTGTCACTTTCGCTATAGCCTTTTAAGTCTTCTCCGTACCAAAACCGCAACTTCCCATAGCTACTTAGGTACAAAGGGTGGCCGAAATCTGCAAAGACCAGCTCATCAGAATATCTGAAGAGATACAATAGGGTCGAGAGATGATTTTTTTGTCTTGTCGTAAAAATAATGAACAATAGTTGGTTTATTTAGACAGAGCCACATGCAGAGGGTCACGGATACAGATTGACTGACTGACTGACTGACTGACTGACTGGCTGGCTGCTGAAAGACTCAAGTAAATTTGGTTTATCAGCTGATTTGATACGGTAAATTAGTCACCGTAAATAGATTCACTAAAAGCTAGCGCCGGTTTCGAGTGCTAGCGCTATCTATTCGTAAGAAAATATAGGTAATAAAAACGAGATTTTCGTGTGTTTCACTCCCCTACCAATCTCGACGTAGCACCAAGATTTCTTTAGAAACTAACCTCTTTATTCATTTGACTGGATGGCTGACGGACTGACTGATTGACTGACTTATTTACTGGCCGAGAAACCGACTAACAGACAGACTGACTTATTTTCTTGCCTAGAGACGGACTAACAGATTGACTGACTTACTGACTGACTGACTGACCAATCACCTGCCTCCCTTATTGACTGACTAAATGATACTGACTATTGAACCAAATGAATAACTGACTGGCTGACTGTACTGATCGATTGATTATTCACTTTTTGTCACCTTTCATTAATTGTTTTTGTTGTCCAGCAAATGAAGTTTTGGAAGACGTATTTTGGTAGCAATTGTGGTATAACAAACTTGAAACACTTTGATTTTGAATCATTTGTGGTTCTGTGTTAGACGTATTATGAATTTCTAATTTAAACTGTTAAAAGTTTTCAAAAACAAAACTATATTCCTCCGTAACCCTGAGCCATGTTTATATGGATGTTATATCATCGTCAACTAACTGAAATTGCAAAAAAATTGAAAGACGTTGAAAAGAAAATCATCCTCGATTCTTTAAATTTGTACTGCAAAAACAATAAAATTAAGTACTTTATTAGCAACCTCGTTCCCAGGCTCTCTCTTCTTCCCGCGTCCTAGTTCGGGACGAAGAGAGAGCCTAGGAACGAGGTTGTCAAATTAATTGTTCTTACACTGCGTCAACGAAGGGCATGTAGTACCACATCCCATTTTCTTTGATGAATTCCGGAAGTGGATAGATCACATGATTGTAGTCATCCGTGACAATAATGTTCAGCGGATAATTTGGTCTGGCACAGCCCCATCTGCTGTCATAGGCTTCGTTGCTAACGCACCTGTATAAAATAAGAAGTGAACTCTTTAGGGTCAGGTTAGACTTTCTTTTCTCAAAGTCGTTCACTTCTCGCTTCCGGTTCCGGTCTAGGAGTAGGCCCGGGCGCGAACGACTTTTGTCACTTACAGCGCGCCAAATTTACAGGAGGAATTTTCTCCTGTGATGTTATCAATATTTTCAGGCACCGAAGCACGAAAAAAGTTTTATTAGGGGTATTTTCCTCCTCCATTCAAACGTCGAGTGGCATTTGCTTCCAAAAGCCATTACAAAACGCGCGAAAAGTAATTTTGACAGTTTGACAGAGCTCCGCGCCCTGAAAAGTTTGCGCCAAAATAAAAATGGCGTCACTTGATTTGATTTTTAGCAAGGAAAACAAGTCGCTCGCTCGCTCTACGCGCTCATTGAGCTCGTGACTTGTGAGCAAGTCTAGGGTCAGGTCAAAGGCAACAGAAGGATGGATGAGGTTGTATATATTACTGATTAATATTGTGGTATATCGTCGATAATTGAAACAAAGGCTTTCGAGAATTCTCCCAAATAGAAACTTTCTCTTGATTTTACATGTCTTTGTGTGTAAAGTAACTTGAAATGTTTTTTTTTTCTTCTTTAACTATCTAATTAATGATTGTTTTAGTATTTTCAGATTTGTCTATTCTTATCTTTTAGACTTTTTTAAAACTTTGTCTTTTTTAGTTCGTTGCGTACCTGAAAACAAGCTTACTTTTACTTCGCGGAAGATAAGGAGTAAGTACTACTGTGATTAGGTTACGTAAAACGTTATACTGTATGTATATAAGCAGATATTATGGCCAAGCATAATGCATTTTATGTCAAGGCATGGTGCTCACGTGATATTCCGTTGGGGTGGTGCCGTACCAGCTACGGAGAGAACCGAATAGCACCGAATAGCTAGCCAATGAGGTTAGAGGGCGGTGTTAAACTAGGATATAAGTTTGATTGTACAAGCTATTCTTCCGATCCTTCTCTCCCTCGCCATCATATCGTCGGATTTTTGTCGCCCCATTTTTGTTCAAGATCTTCAGTTAATCTGTTTAGACTTATAGGTGTGTCGCGAGTTGTAGCTTTGATTACATTAATAAAACATGCCACAACCGTGGCCAGATTTATCCAACACAGTTGTCCAATTTCTATATTTTATGCTCCATCAAATAACCGCGAATTCAAGCGGAGTTCACGTAGAAATGCACATGCATCGATATAAATACAAATTAGGATCAGGACATGCCTTAACATCTTGAGTTGAGCTCGAGTTCAATTTATTTTTCTGTTTGTCCCCCTTGAAGAATTTATCTCCGGGTTCTCTTAAAAACATAATAATCAGCACTTCTAAATTCCTATTCGATCTGGGACAGTTGGATGAAGAGGCCGCTACAAATGTCTAATTTTCTCACCTTATATGACCTGACTCGTACTTGAGTTTCAGCGCTCCAACTAATTTACTCTCACCAGCATACTGCAAATAGCCGTACCCGTCATCCCTCGGAGTCACACAGACTGGAAGGTTACTGATCTGCTTCCAGTCCCCTGTTGTTGTATCTGCAATCACGTGATATACGGCTTCGCTTAAATTTGCTATAATGATAAACTGCAAGAACGTGCGCTCGATTCCAAGTAATCAATTTTATCGAAATTCTAAATTCTGACAACGTAATTGAGTCTGATTGGTTCTGCTAGATTCTGAGGACAAGACAAAATATTCTGATTGATTCTGTTTATTAGTATTACCATGACAAAATTTTGTTACGTGTAAAAATCTTAGAATCCGATTGCATTAGTTTTTTGCTCACAAAATGCAATGTTCTCGCCGTTTCGTAGCCTGCGAATACAGCCGCCTCTTATCGCTCCCGGCCGCTAGGGGCGTTAAGTGGCCGGGAGCTATGAGAGGCGGCTGTATTCGCAGGCCAGCCGTTTCGTTAATTGAAACATTTTTTAAATTCTTCAATTTGATTAACTCTTTTCAACTGTCCAATTGTAAAATTTGGAACCTAATTAGATCTGTGCAGTGTTGCCCAACAAAATGTTTGAATTAATATTTTAAGCCCTTATATACTATGGACGACAACTTGCTGAACTTGATAAAACCAGAAATGTAAAGAGCACGATAAAATTTAACATACAGTGCTGGACTGGTACCTTTGAAGTCATCAGATACAAATAAGAAAGAAGGGATTTCAATATTTGCTGATTAAATTAAATTTAACTGGGGTTAAATTAAATTTAACTGGGAGAAAAAAAAAAAGAAAAATACATATTTGACTTTGTCTTTGTTCTGTAAATAAACAGAGGCAACTGAGTAATTAGTATTGGCTATAGACTACGAGTAGTCCCTCCTATTTCCTCAGGGATAGTAGAGCGAACGAAACGCGAGCGCGCGTGAAAATAACCCCACGCGAGAAAGGCGAGACGCGCCGCGCGTCTCGCCTTTCTCGCGTGGGATGATTTTCTGTTAGAGAAACGTATGACGAAGAATGCAACGCTCCTATTCGTAAGGGTGCATGACCAAGATTCAAAATGATTTCAGGAAAAACGTTTTTAAATTGCATGCGGTAAAGCAATGGGTAAAAACAGCACCAAGGAAAAGTAATTCTCAATTGCACAGGGTTTTTATCCTCAGACTTAAAAGCTGATAAAAGAAGTTTCAAACAAAAAGATTTGAATTCATCTTCAGATTGAGAAGTTAAGAAGAGCAGTAAAGATCTTAAGAAATGAATTAATAAGATGTGCAAGGTAATGCTGATTTACATACGATGAGCGAATCTTGAATCATTGTTCTCATGTAGTAGTTTGACATTTTTGGGTCAAAATTACCCCAAATTTAAACTTAGTGCCTTTGTCATCCACGAAATGCTTACAGAACACTAAGGGAAAGATAACAAGTGAATTGTCGTTTTAAAGTTTCTGTTAGAAAAAGAAAGAGAAGTTAACAGTCTGCGATTTTCCAAACGGAATTACAACAACTGCGTTTCCTAGCTGAAAGAAGAAGCTAATGAAAGAAGTTTCACGCAAAAAGATTTGAATTCATCTTCAGATTGAGAAGTTAAGAAGAGCAGTAAAGATCTTAAGAAACGATTGGGTCAAAATTACCCCAAATTTAAACTTAAAGCCTTTGTCATCCACGAAATGGTTACAGAGCACTAAGGGAAAGATATATATCACGTGAATTGTCATTTTAACGTTTCTGTTAGAAAAAGAAAGAGAAGTTAACAGTCTGCGATTTTCCAAGCGGAATTACAACAACTGCGTTTCCTAGCTGAAAAAAAAAAAAAAACTGACAACATTTGAGCGCTTCTCAACTATCGGTAATATTCCCTCTCGTTATCTCTCAAAAATCAGTTATACTTGAGTGGAAAACTAGTTTTTCTTTTCCACAAGGATTTCTTTTTGCCAAAATGTAGAAAATATGGAGTCCTATAGGTCAGGAAAATTCAAAATTCATTGCCTACCTGCACCCAGAGCAATGAAACTTTCAAGGAAAACCAACAAAACTACGGGGAGAATCATTCTGCGATAAAGTGACCGTTCTGTAAGTTTTCAGTGGGATGTTGTTTGAAGCCGACACCTAATGCGTTTTTATTGACCCAGTACCGTAATAAATTTAGAATAAGACTATAAACTAACGTCACCATATTTAGTTTCGTAGGCAAAAAATGACATCAGTTGTAATAACAAGATTAAACAAGAGCTAGAATATTTGTGATTTGTAACAAAAGAAATGACAGTGCTACTCTTTGCCATAGAGATCAAACTGACATATTTTTATAAGATATTTTTCCCACGCCCGTGACACGGCATCTTTCTTGCTTCACTACCATGCTAAAATCGTTCTATTTTTATCTATTTTACAAGTTTTCCCTCTTTTTCAAAAAAAGTAACTAGTTCAGACTTCTCTTAAAATGTTCTTGCCACACTTCAAGTAAGATTTCAACTGCGAACTCTCGTGGGGCTAATAGTAGGCAGTCGGTTCCAGCGTAAAATGTCAAACACATACCTTATTAAAAAAAAAAAGTTGACCCAAGAGCATTGTTTGATATGTACAGCTATTGAATACTACTATTTGCCATAGAGAGTAAACACGTTTTTACACGGGTTTAACATTAATGTTTTTGTACAAAAAAATAACTTAGGTGAAAACTTCTAAACAAGAATTAATTTATTGTTATATACCGTGTGGCATCAAGTTTTTGTCAAAGCTCTGTCAGTTTTGCAAATTGGCAAAGGTCTTCCTTTTTGCAAAAATAATAAGGAGTTCATCGCTATAATATCAGTTATGAAAGTGCACCTAACCCCAAAATTGTTTTTTCGCTTAATGAACTCCATGTACGTTGAAAAGTTGAATAGTTAAATATTTCTTGTTTTTAACGTTGCGTTAGTAAATTATAGAGGTTTGAATTTGCAAAATGTTAATAAGATGACGTCAAATCAAGACTCATTTATTATACAACTACTTGTTTCCACCTCCAAATACGTACTGTAATATATATTTTTTTTACAAATCAATTGACTATTAACAGTTTTTATCTAGTATTTCTTAAATTGATTATCCTTAAGCTGCGAACTACGTATTGTAATTATATATATATATATATATATATATATATATAAATTGAAGTAGAAATAATGGTAAAGTCTTGATTTGACGTCATCTAATTAGCATTTTGTAAATTCAAATCTCTATAACTCACTAAGGTGACGTTAAAAACAAGAATCGAAATATTTCACGATTCGACTTTTCAACGTACATTGAGTTGATTAAAAGAAAACAAATTGGGGGTTAGGTGCACTTTAATTTAAAATATGTCATATTTGTTTACGTCGTCAAGGTAACCAGACGTTTGAATGGCATCAGCTTATCTGCGGGAGGTATGCTTTGAGTGCACTGGCAACCGTTATGGTCCAATAAGCAATTTCATATCCGAGCCCCTTCTAGTGGCGGCCATAAAACTTGTGTACAAAGGTGGAGAAATTCGGTGAGTGTGTCATGTCAAGCAGGCTGCCATTAAAGTAGCTGTGTTGTGGGTATTGTTAAACACAAAATGCTATAAGAGTTTTAGCGAGTTTTCCAAGACACAAGGTGGCCCAATATTTTTTTCAAGTTGCAATCCATTTCCATCTGCAGCCATAAGACACGTAAGTGTATATCCCGGCTTAGAGTACTAGTAGAAAGTTTCCACTGATATTAATGTCCTTTGGACTTTTTCAACAGTAACACTCAAAATGGCGACATAGCACTTTTAATTTTCTTTTTTTCTCTCTCCCCAAAGTAAGCATACAGAGCATGCACGTACGGCAATAGAAAATAGTTTATCTTTCATTACGACTTAACACTACTTCTAATCAAATCAGTAGAGCAAAACCGATAACTACTTTC